>JAGVVM010008982.1:0-17364 GCA_019149425.1 Psidium friedrichsthalianum
TTTCTCCCTTGCCCTCTCCTCCCCATCCCTCTCCTTCCTTTTCTCCTCCCCCCCCTTCTCATCCTCTCCCCCCCCTCCTCTCACTCCTCCCTCTCTCATTCCCCGTCTCTATCTCCCTCTCCCCTCCTTTTTCCCCTTTTCCAGCCCTTTTACTCTTTCTTCTTTCAGGAGAAAATAAAAGAAAAGTAGCGGGACGCAAATCAAGGCGACTACTAGAGAATCTGAAATTGAAAAGAAACTTAGTTGCTGTTTTGCAAGAGATTCACTGTTTGGATATCCAAGAGCCTAAACGTTGAGCTCTTAAAAGTTTCGCAGGTTTCTTATACCCTCCAATTTGTTTGTCTTGGAACGATAAACCATGCCACTTGGTGTAGGTTCCCTATATTTGTCTGATTAATCAATTTCCTGTGCAAGGCTGTTGTGCTTGGAAGATCAGCGGAAATTATCTTTTGTTCATTCGTAACTATTTTGTCTAGTTCAACGTCTTCAATATTTTGAATATAGCTGTGGGAAGATGATATTACTTCATTCTTTTTTGCCGAACAGTTTCTGGTGGAAATAGTGTTCATCATCTTCAATTTTGAATATAGTAGTGCGAAAGAGGAGATTACTTCATGTCTTTTTTATGATAGTTTCTGATGGACATAGCTTATAGTCTTTACATGTCCTTGTTTTGGAAATTTGTAGCAAGAAGAATCTTAAATATAGAAATATCTGTCCGGTGCTTTCCTTTGCTTACTTTTACAATTCATGTTGTTCTGATTGATATCTCCGTGTTGTTTTTTCATATGACAAGACTTAAAATCATTGATGGCTGTTGGGATCTTCCTGATGGGGGTCATCCATTGATGAATGAAACATGAAGATGTGAATGACCGTCTAACCCGTCCCGCTTGATGTGCTGATGCCTGGGACATGTCTCATTCACTGGAGTGCATGACTGGTATTTTTTAATCCTGCAAATGTATTTAAAGCCATTTGATGTGATCTGATTCTTCCCAGAGTCCCCTTGGAAGCCGAACAAACAAAACGGCACACCACTTCCAGTTAGTTCTACCTTTTGAACCCGTGCAAGGAAACAAACTTGTTTGGTGTTCTGGTGATTGGTTGGCTATGCCTAGAATTCCTCTGCAATTAGTATTATGTATTTTTGTAACTATTGAAGCATGATGATCTGGAACTTATTACTTACAGAACGTTGCTGGTAGCTCCAATGCTGGAACGTTGATGATTCCAAATATGGATTATTACTAGTTTGGATAATCGTCATAAAGCCATTCTGTTGCATTGCTCAAATAGTAGATAAACCACAGCATCCGCCCTGCGGTTGGCTTCGAGAGACCTTAAGCAGCAGTGGTCCTTCTCTACTCCTGTGAACTAACTGTAACATGTGTGGATCTGTGAAACTAAAAAAAGCAACGGCGTCCTAGCATGCACTAAACCAATCACGGTTCACCATTTCCTACTGACCAAACATCAAAAGATTACATTGACGGGAAAAAACTCATGAAATTTTTTTGCCAATTGCAGGGAAGTGCAGTGTGAACAGCCAAACAATTCGCTGTACCATTCACGGGCAATCTTATACATCAAAAGCAAACTTTACCTCTCACCCCAAACCAAATTCTGTGCGGGTATGGTTGCTTTTCTGCTTGTTTATTGTCTTTTTAGTTTTTGTAGTCTTCATTTTTATTCAGTGGGTTGATATAATGTTTTTGATGCATGAACCTCTTACTCAAGTTCTCTACATCTCTTGTAAATATGTGCTTTTAGAAACACTTAGATCACTCAAGTATTGTGGTTTAATCTATTCTTCTGCTTCTAGATGTCTTTTATGTTGATTGGACTCTTCATTCACGGAATTGTGCACCGTGGCATAACATGTTCTCAGGGATGCAGTCTTAGGAACAACGGAATACATTGTTGGTGCTGTCGTTTTTACTGGTCATGAGACTAAGGTATGCTTCCAGAAATCTATTCAGACCCCTTTTTGGTCTTTCGTTACTTTCCTTAGTAGCAAAGATCTCTGATATGATGAAGCCGATTTAATTCTGCTGACGTGAAAATGGTATCTTTGTAATACAAACATGCCCTGAAATCGTGGCAGGCATTCTCCATCTATCTCAGAACGCTGATTTTATTAGGTTCATCTTTTGTTGGCACAAATAATTGCAGGTTATGATGAATGCCATGAATGTTCCTTCCAAGAGGAGTACATTAGAGAGAAAACTGGACAAACTTATCCTCAACCCTTCTTGCTACTCTGTTTGTCATGTGTAACCATTGGACCATTGCAGGTTCGGCAATTTTCTGCCATGGATTTCTTTAATATGCTACCATCATTACATGAAATCACTTAACACAAAAAAAAGAAGATCTGCGTCTCTGCTATTGCTATATTTTTCTGGTCATTAACTTGACGTGATCTCACACGTGGTGTTATGCAGTGCTACTTTTATAGATCGCAAGCATTATTACTTGAGTCTTGGGAAGGGAGTGGAAGCTCAGTTTAATCCTGACAACAGACTAGTGTACTTGATAATCGCCTCTCTCTCTCTCTTCTCTCACACACACACACACACAAAAACCAACCCCCCCCCCCCAAAAAAAAAAAAACCATGCACACACGTACGCACACATGCATAGACGGTACACACACACGTGGACGTACCTTAATGTTTTTTTGCACTATAATTTTTTTACAGGTATTTGCGGCGACAATGCTCACCCTTGTTACCCTTTTCTCAACTATTATCCCAATATCTCTGTATGTATCCATTGAGGTTAGTCTTCCAGGCTTGTGTGACCTGTACAGATGCACAAATTGTCTTCCTCTACAACAGAATTTGCTTATCTGAATACAATTCTTTTGCCTCCACATTTATTTTGCGTTTGTCCTCTTTTTGTGCAAACTTCAGATGATCAAGATTTTTCAGTCCACGCAATTTATCAACAAGGATCTGCGTATGTACCATGCTGAGACCAATACCCCCGCATTAGCTAGGACTTCCAATTTAAACGAAGAACTCGGACAGGTAGATGGGTATTATGGTTAAATTGGTCATTCTCATAATTTTGCTGTACAACCATAACAGTGTAGATAGATGACCTTGTTAATTAGAGAGGTTCTTTGTCACTCGCTACTATCATTTTACTACTGCTATGTCGAGAAATTGCTTTTCCAACTATTAATTGTGGAAATTGCTGCTTGGTACAGGTGGAATATATATTTTCGGATAAAACTGGAACTTTAACCAGAAATATGATGGAGTTTTTCAAGTGTTCAATTGGTGGAGAGGTTTATGGAACAGGCGTGACAGAAATAGAGATGGGTGGGGCGCAACGGATTGGCAAGAGAGTGGAGGTATAGTGGGACATTTCATGTGAAAATTTCTGATGCATCTGTATCAGTTGATAAATTTATGGGCCATCATCATGCAGATGCACAGGTCAGCCAATGCGGTCCACGAGAAGGGTTTTAATTTTGACGACGCAAGGCTCATGCGCGGAGCTTGGAGGAATGAGCCAAATCCTGATATGTGCAAGGTTGGTGTTACATTATAAGGCAATGGCCCATCAGCTTTACTCATTTGGTGAAGGTTGAAGTGTCAAAGTATGCTGACATTGAGGATACACTTTGCTTGATATTGTCGTTGACTTTTAGGAGCTAGCCCTACATGCTATTGAAGGTATGGTTAGATACATGTATAGCTCGCCCATATGTATGCTTGTGTGTGCACATAGGTGGATGGGTGGTTTGCAGGCCCACATGGGAATGCACAAGTTTAGACATCTCCTTAAATGTTTTGAGTCATCTCTAGTGTCTTTTTTAGATGCGCCACGTCCGAAGTTATGCTAAAAAAGGCTTTGATATCTTCCTTATGAGCATTGTGAGAAAGAGGTATGATGTGTGATCCTCCTAGTTGCAGAGATCATGATTGATATGTTAATGTTTGAAAGATCAATTGTACATTTTGTATATAAGTTGCAAATAAACGAATGGAAGACGTTAACAAGCAATATAGGCCAGGTAGCTTAATTTCTTTAAATGTTATGCATTTGGGAGTACACTTTTAGATATAACCAGCTATTTGAGAGATGCTCTACCCGATCTAATTTTCGTTTGTCTCCTTTTATTGATCCACACATGTCCAAGTGTCTGAACGGTAGTATTACAAAGCAAGTTTAAATCTTGAGAATTATCGCCAGTGATCTCGTTTTCTCTCATTAGAAGCTTCAAATTAGATGCTAAATCTAAGATATTTATTATGATGAAGTTCTGGCAACCTTTCAGTTTATTCTTTATATGGTTTTATTGATTGAGTGAACAAAAATATTCGTGATATCTGATTTGTGGTCCTCCTCTTTTAAAGAATGCCGATATGTTCTTAATCTGCAGGAGTTTTTCAGGTGCCTCGCCATATGTCATACTGTATTACCTGAAGGAGATGATTCTCCAGAAAAGATAACATATCAAGCTGCATCACCTGATGAAGCTGCATTGGTGATTGCTGCAAAGAACTTTGGCTTCTTCTTCTACAGGTTTGCCCGTACTACAACTGCACATGATGAATTTTCATTTTATAGCTTTCTTTGGCTACTAACAAGGAAGTTCATCTCCCACATAACTGAATATATGTGGTTGATCTAGCACAAATGCTTCACTATAATGTTTGGCACTATTCGTACCTAATAAGTTGCTGTTTGACAAATAATAGTGTTTTTAATGTCAATTCAAATCATAAAGCATGCCATGGTAATGGTTCTTATGTTTGTCTATTTGCAGGCGTACACCTACCATGATATATGTCCGAGAATCTCATGTGGAAAAGATGGGTAAAGTTGACGATGTTGCCTATGAGATTCTTAATGTCCTTGAGTTTAACAGGTGGTCTACTTTTCCTTTGTACTTATTGTGTATATTTCAAATCAGGTGATACTAACATTTTTGGTGTCTTTGTTGAATATGTAGTACAAGGAAGCGTCAGTCTGTTGTGTGCCGTTATCCAGATGGAAGGCTTGTTTTGTACTCCAAAGTAATAAGATTTGACTTTTTTCCCCCCTCCCTTGTGTGAATGAGATTGCCAAATGCTGCTCAGAATCAAATTTGACTTCCCGAGGAACATACTTTCTGCAGGGAGCTGATTCTGTGATCTACGAGAGGTTAGCTCAGGGACAAGATGACTTGAAAAGAATAACCAGGGAAAACTTGGAACAATATGGATCTGCTGGATTACGTACCCTTTGCTTGGCCTATAGAGATTTGAGTCCCGAGATATATGAAGGGTGGAATGAGAAGTTCATCCAGGCTAAATCATCATTAAGAGACCGTGAGAAGAAATTGGATGAGGTACGTGGCATCCTAACAAGTCAATGTGACACCAATAGATTAAGCATAGAGTAAATATGCTTTGTTCTCTCTTTCCCCTTCACGGGCATCCTGACCTATATGGAACGTTAAAATTTTAGCCATCTGAATCTCAATGTGCGTCTATGGTTGAGAACGACTGTCTCTGCAAGAAAACCAACCTTTGCGGACTCTTGTGACTTATGTTCAAGACCCTCGACATTTCTCTCTCCCACTCACAATATCTGTTTTTTTATGTAAAAATACAAGATAATCTAAAATTTGTATCAGGACTCCTTTGTTATAAGGATTTTTGTTGTCAATTTCAATTTAAAAAACTAGGTTTCTCTTTCGCATACTGCAATTTAAAGGAAGAGCGTAGGGTAGTACCACCGCATCCATCCATGGAGAATCCACAGAGGACCCAAAAAATGATCAGCATGTGAGTTGCTTAGAGCTCTCTAGAGTAATGCAAGAGCTATTCGACCCAGGCCGATGTTGAGTCCATGAGAATAAAAACTACATCTTGATATTTTGGAATATGAGAACTCATGGTTGTCTTTTCAGTGGGAAGATCCACATAGCTGTCTCCATGAAGTTGTCATCACTGCTGTTCTGTCAGTGAAGATGAATATCATTGATTAAAGGGTCAATAACTGTCATGGTTTTTCTCATGCTTCAATCAGTAGTATTTAAATTGTGATTCTTGTGTAGGTTGCAGAATTAATAGAAAAGGAGCTTATATTGATTGGATGCACCGCAATTGAAGACAAACTTCAGGAAGGAGTACCAAATTGTATAGAGACTCTTTCTAAAGCTGGGATTAAGATTTGGGTGCTAACAGGGGACAAGCTGGAAACTGCTATCAACATAGCTTATGGTCTGTGACCTATTGCAGAACTGCTTGTTAATATGTAACTAGCCTTATGTGACTGAAATATAAAACCTTTTTGGCTGCAGCATGCAAGTTGATTGATAATGATATGAAACAGTTTATCATTAGCTCGGAGACAGATGTGATTAGAGAAGTTGAAGAAAGGGTGAGAGGAACTACTTGCTTTCAGCTGTTTGTGCTGTGAAATTTACAAGATCTGTTCATATAACTATGTATTTGCTGGCCAGGGTGACCCTGTTGAGCTTGCACGTTTAATGAAGGAAGAAGTCAGAAAAGAGCTGAGTAAAAGTCTTGAGGAAGCACAGCACTATTTTCGCACTGTATCTGGTCCAAAACTCGCTCTTGTGATTGATGGAAAGTGCTTAATGTACGCATTGGACCCAAATTTGCGTACAATGCTGCTGAATTTGAGCTTGAACTGTACTTCAGTTGTTTGCTGCCGTGTCTCTCCTTTACAGAAAGCGCAGGTAGCCTCTGATGACTCTTAATATTGCATGTTACAAGAGGTCGAATTAGATTCATGCTAATTGATTATGTATTACATGATTACGGAAATATCAGCTCCACCTTATTGGAAATATGGCTGACATTTTTAATTGTCTTGTCGCTGGTTTCATTTCTTTGGAAGATAAGTGGTGCTTCTGATAACATTCACACTGTGACTCTTTGTGAAAGCGATCCTGCGACTGGGTCACAAAAACTATAACAGCAAGAAGTTTAGGAAGAACATTTACAATGGAACAGCAAGCAAACTAAACCTTACACCACTTTGTTTGAGTCAGCTATGGGAATTTTTTGGGACCATACATTGTAACTGTATCAAGTCTTCTGTAAGTTGTGAATACTGCATGTCTTTATTTATCATCTCCTTCCATGTCTTTTAGGAAAGAGTGAGCAAGAGCTTACAGAAGATTTGATACGGAACAGAGCACAATAGCGTAATAAGATGTTATGTAGCTGACCGGACTTATTGCTATATGGTGAAGGTTTTATATTGTTCTGGTGTTGTGAGTTTCCTCCCTTCATTTCAATGCCAACATATACTTACTGGGATGTATGAAAGGGAGTTCATGAAGCATATAAAATTTCAAAACTCTGTTCTTATTTTATGTGGGAGTAATTTCTTTGATAAAGTTATGCATAGTTACTTCCCGGCTGGACATTTTCTGGGGCTTAGTCTACATCAAGTGTAAAGTATTGAGGGATTGTGCTGCTTTAATATTCAGTATGAGGTAATATCTTGAGTTTCTGTTACTCTTTATAGGTGACAAGCCTGGTGAAGAAAGGAGCTCGCAAAATAACACTTAGTATTGGTGATGGTGCCAATGATGTTAGCATGATTCAAGCGGCTCATGTTGGTGTTGGCATTAGCGGGTTGGAAGGAATGCAAGCTGTGATGGCTAGTGATTTTGCAATTGCACAATTCCGATTTCTTACTGAGTTACTACTTGTGCATGGACGGTGGTCATATCTCAGAATATGCAAGGTCAGGCATATGTCGTGGGACTTTTATTTTATCACATAAGATAGATAGCCTGATTAGCAGCTTTCTGTCTCTGCAGGTTGTTACTTACTTCTTTTACAAGAACCTTACATTCACCTTGACTCAATTTTGGTTCACCTTTCAAGCTGGATTTTCTGGTCAGAGGTTTTATGATGATTGGTTCCAGTCATTGTATAACGTCATGTTTACTTCTCTTCCGGTGATCGTTTTTGGGCTCTTTGAGAAGGTAAGTTCCATTTATTAAATATACCACATCTTTTTTTTTCCTAGAAGGATAAAAAGCGATTTAACTTCACTTTTGTTTTACTCAATGAGTACTTGAGATCTTGCGTTGCGGATGACAAAATCTGTTAGTTGTACTGTCTGGTTGCAAATTGTAGATCTTCTAGGATCTTCAAGTGAGAGGGAGAGAGAATCAATAAATATTACACCCTTACTTAATAATACCTATAAAATAGTACATAGATGGCTCTATTTGTAGATTGTGAGAGACGCTAAGAAGATCCTAATTTCCTTATTTGTGACCACCCACTAACTATTGACTAATATTCTTAGACATACTTAAACACTCCCCCATAACTGGTGCATCCAGCTTTCATAATGCAGGTACAACTTTCTCCCAAAGTCTGTGACCAAAGCGCTCTATAAGTTGGATCTTAAACTAGATAATGGGTGTTGTCGATACATCAATTTTTTAGACGAGGACAGTTGCGTAAGCCTGACCTTACATGAAAATTAAATATATTTCACATTAACGCCATATTTGATAGAGAAGCTGTGAAGAAACACGAAGTTGGTACCTCTTTCTCAACAACTGGGTCAAAACATGTGGGAGCCTGACTTCTGAATTGCGCAACTAAACTGCATCACCCCCATGTAGTTTTGACTCTTGCTGCTGGACAGAGGTTTGCTTGACTCTGGCGCTCATAGTTGCCTGGAAACTTGACAGCGACTTCGCTCGTTGACGATGTTATGCACTCGAAGATGAGTCCCATGGATGACATCCACATTAAAAATGTGGAGATTTCAGAGAAATGGAATTGGGAGGTTTGCTGAAGACAATGATCTTTGCAGTTGACAGGGAAATATAGTAGGAGTCAACAAGCTGACACACATGAAGGACTGGAAAATAGTAGAGAGCATAGGTGGACTTGAAGAATAACATTTATCTCAATGAACACTGGAAATGATGGAGATGACGTCAAGAAAGAAAGATGGCGACTGGGACAGGGACTCGGCGGACAGAGAGACTCGACTGAGAAGTGTTCTCCTACATGAAGAAAGACGAGGACAGAGGGCTGAGCAAGAGTGAAGTAGACAGATAAACAGGCGGAGAGGGCTTGCGTTTGACAGATGAAGGTCTACTGGGTAACTGATGAAGGTGAGCAACGAAGATGGCTCACCATTGACAACAGACAACGAAAGAAGACGGAGACTGATGAGCAGCAGTGAACGGTGAGACTCCCCTTGTTAATAAGTATCGATGACGACAAGTGGCAGAGGTCGCGGCTGGAGATGAGGTTGACTCGTGACTGTATAGAGTCGATGACAACATTTGCTCAAGTCCCCAAGGCTGGCGAGCTTTAATTGACACCACCGAGGACTATCACTGTAGACAAAATGCTGTGGACAAAAACTAAGATTATCCAGATGGAGTTGACTGAATAGTGGTGGCTGGGGTTTTTTTTACTGAAGACAAGAGGAAAGATGAAGTTGGGGTTTCGATTTGGGTCCCTCTCTGGTGGCTCTCATACCATGTAGATATTTCGATGATATGCAAGAGAGAGGGAGAGAGAATCAACGAATACTGCATCTTTGCTCAATAGCTGAATAAACGCATACATAGTAGCTTCATTTATAAAGCATGAGACACTAACTAAACTCCGACTTCCTTATTTGTGACCACCTGATAACTGCTGACTAATATTCATGAATATACTTCAACACAGATTCCAATAGGAGCAAATACTTGACAGTGCTATTGTGTGTTTTCCAGGATGTTAGTGCGTCACTTTCCAAGAAGTATCCACAACTGTATAAGGAGGGAATACGGAATTCATACTTCAAGTGGAGAGTTGTGGCAACCTGGGCTTTTTCTGCATTCTACCAGTCTCTCGTCTTTTATCACTTTGTGACAGCTTCTAGTTCTACTGGTCTAAAGTCATCGGGAAAATTGTTTGGCCTCTGGGACGTCAGCACAATGGCATTTACCTGTGTTTGTCACTGTCAACTTACGCCTTCTTTTGATGTGTAATACAATCACGAGATGGCATCATATAGCTACCAGTGGAAGCATCCTTGCTTGGTTTGTTTTTGTTTTCATATATTCACTTATAAGGGTGATTTTCCCTTTCTGGGGTTCTTTCCTTCCTTTACCTCAGCTAGTCCTTTATTGGATAGCAATTATTCTGATATTCTTCTTATTACATGTATGTGCAGGAAAATCTCTCTTATGTCATCTATGTAATAATGAGTACAGTCTACTTCTACCTGACATTACTTCTAGTTCCAATTGTTGCGCTGCTTGGTGACTTCTTATGGCAAGGGTAAGGTTTCAGACTTTTATCTGGCCCAAAAAAAAAAAAAAAACAAAAAGGCTCTGGTTTTTCATTCTTAGATATATTTCTCACTTACAACAGGGAGAAACGCTGTAACATAGTTCTTAAGTAAATTTGCTCATGAATACAGATTGCAAATCTGCAACTTGGCTTTTCTAAAACTAATGAAGGATGCTTGTCATGGACAAAATAGTGGAAGACCTCCTTTTTTTTCAAATGGCATTCCTCATCTTCATTGTCGATTTCATGGCTACTTTTTTTCCCCATTTGGTCCGAGACAGATGGCTTGTGATGTCTATACTTCTCCAGTTTTTCATAAATTTATTGGTGTTCTCATATGTTCCATCATTTGCGAATTGCATCTGCCCTGCTTCTCTCTCTCTCTCTCTCTCTCTCTCTCTCTATCTATAAGGGTGTGTGTATAAAACCCCTCTTCTCCTCTCTGGGCTGAACATTGCCCTATTTCTGGATTGCGGTTACAGGGTAAAGCCATATATCAACCTTAACCGGTATAAGTTTTTATACTTGACAGCTTGCGCATCTCAAGTGATTGTTTTGTGGATTCACCATATTCTGTCTTGCGGATTCCGTTGTTAGCAACGAGTGTTTTCTTCTAGTAATTGCCATAAATAATTCCTCTGATTAGTTTTTTTCCCCACTAATTTTTCATGCACCTGGTTACAGGATTCAAAGGTGGTTTCTTCCCATATGATTATCAGATAGTACAGGAAATTCACAGGAACGAGCCTGATGATTTCGCCGGGCAGGGACCTTGGAAATCAGGAACCAACTCACGCCAGCTCAAGAGAGGAGCTTTGCTATTCTCTACTTCCACGCGCGACATCTAAGTACACTGGTTTTGCTTTTGACTCACCTGGGTATGAGTCGTTTTTCGCTTCACAGCACGGTGTCTATGCCCCGCAAAAGGCTTGGGATGTCATAAGAAGAGCCAGCATGAGGACGAAGCCAAAGACATTGCCCAAGAAATGAATTTTAAGTACTAAACTTAGATTTTGGTAGTGAGCCGTATAGATTCAAAGTTGTAAAGCTAGCTGTACCATAGTTGTAGCTTTTTCCTTTTATTTGTTATATGTACTTTATAGTTGCTCTCCATGCTTCAAACCTGGTACACTTTAGAGGAGCCACAGTGGCTTGTGCTTATGTGGTTACTAGTTCGGATGTACATGCATACGTTTATTACTACTGCGAAATGAAATTTTTAGATGTTTGAGTTTATTATTATCAGATTCACAAACGTACAATCTTTGATATTACCCTTGCGAAATTGCCTTTCTCGACAAAGGGTTGTACACATCCCTGAACAGGAGGAAAGGGAGGGATGCGATGATACCAGACTGGACTATTCCAGATGCCAAGACAAGCACTGTTTTGAGAGCGGTAGGAATGCTGCTTACGTTCATTGTGTACGTGCATTGATGGGCTACAGCTTCTAGCCAAACCGTGAAGTCTTTCTTATGTCTTCCTGTTCATTGTTTCTTGTCAAAGCTTTGTTCATAATGGTGGCCTCACCTTTTACTCAGGACCGGTTTGCTGCTCATTTCTTGCATACTGCTTGTTGCCGACAATAAGGAGTTCCTTTGCCTGTTCTATTTCATTGGTTCTCTGGTTGCTTTTTCTCTGGATGAGTGGGAAATCTGTTGGGTTATTCGGTGCTACTCTGGGAGCCATCGCTATTTGCATCCCTAAGTTGTTTGAGGATGACAGCCACCGACAGACCTCTCAAAAAAGTCAGGGCTGGTTATGTGCTCAAAGCGTGATTGTTGAAAGTACCTCATTAGTTGAAGAAAGAACATTTTCTCAGATTTTCAAAACTGATTCTAACTTCAGGGTTCTTGTCCTATGATCCCCTTCGAACACAGCAGTAATTATGGACTTGGTCCTTGTACAAGTACTAGCGGCTTTGTGCTTTAATCATTCGTCTTGTGCAAGAGATGTCGAGCAGTGCCCTATTCTATTCTGTACGCAAAAGCCGTGTGCAAGAAACTTGTCTAATCACCTTACATACACAATCCTTTTTTTTTTAATTGGAATGAACCCTGGACCAGATACTGCCTGAGGAGGTATGTCATGAAGTGTTAGAGGGAAAAAAGAACTTCTAAAGTAGAAGTTTAGATTAGCTTTTTGTCACTTCATTGTAAGGACAAAGGAAAAGAATATCTCACAAGGAGCTGATGAACTTGGCCAGTTTCTGAGACACTGACTGCTGGGATTCGTCCAACCATTCTTCATTACCATCATAATCATCATCATTCTCGAAAACCAGATATATCCCATGCTTTTTCAGTGAGAGCCCAGGAAAGTACGGCGGGTCTCGCAGGACTATATCTATCCTGTCTCCTTCCTTTAACATCCGAACCATTGGCTTGAATTCTGGAAATCTAACCAAGTAAAGATGGTCTTCACTTGTGTCGGGGACCCCCGTCAGGTTTAATGTCGTGGTGTGTATTGGATCTTCAAGCCTGAGAAGCCTTCCTTTAATGTCCACGATTCACCGGTAGTGGAATGTTTTCCCAGTTTACATTGTCCAGAGAGACAACAACCGCAAAAATTATTCCTGTAATCTCGCGGTTTTTTGGAGCAGCAAAATGAGATACTTCCTGAGAAAACCATGGTGGAATCTCACTCCCAGGGACACTCAAGTAGTGCAAATGCTTTAGAGCAACCTGCATTTTTCCATGAAAGCCACATTTAGGTTGAACTTTCTGCGTTCATGATTGAAGATCTAAACAAAGGGGACAAAACCGAGAGACTGGTCTTACACCCATCTTGCCACACTAAATAGTTTTCTCAAAGTGGAGCTATGACGTATCTTTTTACCTTTCGAATTCTTCTCTTCACTGCTGCGGAAAGCATGCCTTGCAACCACCCAAGAATAACGTCTCTTAGAGACTTCAATACCTCCGAGACCGGAATGTCAAACTAAATTTCTGCAATAGTAAAATTTAGCTCCTTAATCCCTTCGCATTTGTCAAGTCAAACACATGCTCCAATGCAGTACAGTTCGCCATTTTCAACTCAAGCAAGCTCGAGGGAAGTGGAGTCAGATATGTGAGCTTTGTTACAATGAGAGAAGTTGAGTTTTTTCAGAAGCACCAGGCACCCTCAGACTGGATGGCAAGCTAGAAAAAATCGTTACCACCCAAATTCAAATCCTCCAAGCGCGACAGCCCTTTCAAATTATTTGAGATGCTTCCCGAAAAATCCCCAAGCATGAGCATCCATCTCTTTCAATGAACAGAGAGATTTGTAAAGGACTCTGGAAGAACGAGACGATTTGCAGGCTGTCCACTGATTCGGCTCTTTCTCATTTTCAATGATGTCAGACTAGTGAGCATACCAAATTCCTGGGGCAATTCTGTGACACAAGTTCCTGGCATTGCTAAGTAAACCAGACTTTTCAAATTCCCAAGTGAAGTAGGTAGTTGCTGGAGTTGTGCGCATTGGCTTGTCTTATGGTGCGAAGACTTCAAGCATTCCTATGGACTTGGAAGTGATGTTATCATGGGTCTTATCCAAGAACAGATCGGTGAGGCTTGACATATTCCCAATGGACTCTGGTAACGTTCTAAACGAACCACACCCTCTCATCAAGTTTCAAGCATGTTCAAGGCCCCAACCTGACTGGGAAGTTCTTCAATTGCTTGTTCCCGCTAAATGAACCAATCAAAGACGATAAGCCACCGATTGAGTCGGGCAATTCACGTAGGTGTTTACAGAGATTGACCGAAGGTACTTTAACCGGGATTAATCACCCACAGAAGCAGGTAACTGTGTCAGGGAACTGCATCCAAGTAAAGACGTGTCAATGATCTGAGATTCCCAATCTTATCAGGAAGTGTTGTGAGCGATCTACACTGAACAAGACTTAGTTTCTCAAGTCTGTCCAAGACTCTATTGAAGTAGAAGTTCTTGATAGTTGAACCATCGGAGAGCGATGTCCTTTAGAGACCTCAGTTCTCCTAGGGAATCAGAAGTCGTTCCAGAGCTCTGCATCTTTTCAAACTTAACTTCTCTAACTTTGTTAGACGGAAGATTGACTGAGGAAGTTGCGCTATGCTGTGCCATCAATATAAAGTTCTTCAAAGATCTCATGCCACTAAGGTCTGTTGGCAGTAGTTTTGTCGAGCTTTGAACAATGAGAGAGGTCAAGCGTTTGAGACATTTCAATCCGAGACATCAGTAAGGAACTCTAAAGATTGGAACAGTCACTGAGGTTCAAATGCATTAAATGGCTCAGGCCACCGACCGACTCATGAATCTCAGAAGTCCTTTGCAACGCACAAGAATCAGTTCTCCAAGATATCAAACCCAGAAAATCGGGGATACTAGTAAGGTAATAGCAATCACGAGATCCATGATCAACAATTTTTTGCCCAACTGTCCATAAGAGTTTTTCAGAAGCAAAACAATAATGTTATATAATATTGAGGGAATGAATAGACTGTGGAAAAAATGAAAGGACAAAGATGGAAAGCAGTGGAGCATAAACAAATGGATCTATGTAGAAGTGCAAGAGAATGGTCAGGAAGCAACCAGTAGAGCAAGGTATCTTATAGATGAAAAGGCCAAGCTTACTTATGGAATTTAAGGACCATAATCAGTTTTTTCAGAGAGTAAACCTAATGGGTTCTTGAAGCTGGTCAAAGAAGAAAAACAGGATAAGAAGTGCTACCCTGTGTCAAAAGTGTTTGCCACTTCTCAATCTATTCTACAAAGAATAAAGAACAAGGAAAAAGTCTCTGAGTTCAGCCCAAACAATTTCAAGGGATTACGATGAACTACATACTCTCATCCCATCATCATCGTTGACTGCTACTAAGGTCTAGGCTGCACTAAGAAAAGAATGTTGAATTCTCTACAGGCATGAAATTTTCATATAGCATACTGTTTCTTAGAATGTCTCTGCTCCCACATCTTAGTGATTTTGCTTTCCGAGAGGTCGAGGACCCCAAGATCCTGGAGGCAACTGTCAAAAGAAATGTCTTCAGAGGGCACCCTTTCCATTGAAGCCACTTCAATTCAGCTGGTATATACTTGAAACCTCCGTCAAGTGCCACATAATTAATTTGAAGCAGCTAAGGTCAACCATCGGTTTAAAACAATTAGTTTGCAGAGAGTCACCACCTTCTCATTTTCTCGCTTCCCAGAAAAACGGTTCTTGCACATTTCCCTTGAAGTATGCAAATGCTGACTGAAAAGAGCGATGCATCATGAAGTTATGTCTTAACCCATCTGTAATGCTTATCTCCTGCCTTTTCCCCATGTCCAATGTGATTCCTGAATATTTTTGTTCCCTGTGACCATTTGACATAAAAGAATTCAGACATCAAATCAAATCAAGTTCATGAAAAGGGAAGGCCTAAATGCAGACTTTAAATTGTAATAAGATGTGACCCAAGTATCCGAAATATATATACCCACAAAAGCTTAACAAAGTTATCTGGTGAGAACCACTCCATTCCAAATTACTTGCAGTGTTGGACAAGTAAGCAACATACGTATGAGAAGAGACAACTATCCAACAGAGGCTGCATCAGTTACCAATCAATTTGAGAAGAGTTTAAGATCAACCACGACAGAAGTTTGCGACAAATGTACCAAGGTTAAGCGATTCATTTGTTGCAAGTCAAAACCGGGAAAAAAACTCTTCCCTACCTTCTTGTTCTTCAGAATTCCCGAGGATTTCATTGCGGTCCCATAATCTGCTGCGCATACTAGGGCATTCATAGTTTCTCGCTGAATGATCTCTCTTCCCATGTCTCTTATTGGTCATGCATCCACAAGATGTCATCCTCAGTGACTTTAACGAGGGATTTGTCTATTAGGACCTTGATTGTTATCTCAGGTTTAGATTACAACCCCTCAATACATATGTAGCATCTTCTCTGTCATCGTCATCTGAACGAAAGAAAGAGCATCAAAATAGCGAGGAAAACGCACTTCTCTTGCGGCACTGAGCTATAAAGCTCAGCTCGAGAACATCGTTGCAAATGCCCCCCCCGGGGTCGCACTATCCGGTCAGTTCTGCAATGCATCTTGGCCTTCCTCTGTCCTCCTCTTGTCATACAAGAAGGAATCCCAAATACTTCCAAGCAGCGGGAGTCCCCCCGCGAGAGACACGTTGCTTCTGCCACGCCCTTTAATCTTTATTCGGTTGGTCCCCTTCCAAAGGCATGGAACTGAACAGTTGAATGCCTCTGGTGGAATGTCAACTCCTCCACTGCGTAAAAAACATTCACTATGCTATCCGGGAGGACGCTCTTTGTCTCGGTGGGTCACAATGACTCGAGTTCCTTCACAAACCAGTTTCTACTACCGGCCAGTGCCTTGAGTTGCTTTCATCGTTCACATCATCAAGCACCATGAGGGCACCGCTCCCTTCGGTGTAATACGCTGTTTTGATCAGATTGAATGCCGGCGCTAATGTCTTCGATCCGTGGTCCCCGGACTCTTTACTTTGAGGAAAGATCACTGATCATTTGTCTTGGAGAGATTCTAAGCACCTTCCCTCTGTGAAGCCTCTGTATATTTGGAACAAAGCTGGAACGGGGAAGTCAACCACAAGCTTTGTTATGAATAGCCTTGGGAAGGGTCGTCTTGCAACCTCCTCCATTCACAGAACCCCAAGATCAGGACACCATTCGAATTAACATCCACAATCCTCTTCAGCTCTTGAAGGCGACGATCAAGCCCAACGGGATACTATTGGCCACTCCTCAGGCGTGTTTTCAACTTAGTCAAGATTGTCCTTTCACTAAGATTGGATGAGCGCTGGTTCATCCCTGTCCGAAAATGGGATCACAATGTAATTGGATTAGAGAATTAATTCATCGGTTGTTTGTACAATGAAGTGTGGCAAATTTCCGCTACTCACTCGTGATCGCACTCTGTGAAATATCTCCTGAAGTGATTTTTGGGATTCCAGATTTAATGTAGAAATTGAAAGTCATAATGCCACTTATAGATTAAGAGACCTTTCATCAATGATCTATGCGCAATAAAAAAACCACCACCAGGCAAAAAAATCAAGTGGAAAAAA
>JAGVVM010008983.1:0-18623 GCA_019149425.1 Psidium friedrichsthalianum
TTAGTTGTATTTCTGTGTGCAAGGAGTTATAGAGGTTCGGTCTAGCTTTGAGAAAAATTTTCTTCATGCACAATCTCTGATAATTTGGTTGTTCATCGAGATGCGACGTCGTGCACTCAGACTTCCGAGACATCTTCATCTTGTCGTAGGACAAAAATAGAGTTACCATCACTTCACTAATAACTATGTCTTATAATTACATAATAATGGATGGGAAACCATTTTCCAAGATGCTACATCATTTCTCTACATCCAATGTAGAATCTCTCTTGTTGGTGGAGACATGGGATTTTTGGAGGCATATTCACATGCTATCCTGAGGAATTATAACTGTAAGAAGATCCATGGGACATAAAGATGGATGTTGTGGCCAAATCTTCTTTAGGCCTAGAGAGAAGATCAACAATTACATTTTTCTCTCCTTTGATATGCTTGGTATCAAAGGAATACTTTGAGAACTATTCTACCTGGCATAACAACTATGGATATGGAACCATATTCTGTTTAAATTTCATCATTTGAGGAAAAACATGCCATATCAATTTCTAGAAGAAAACAATGACTGATAAGAAGGAATTCAAACTTTTTTATCCCCTACTTAGCAACAAAAAATTTCTTTGAATGTAGAATGGTAATGCATCTTGGCTTGGGAGAATCTCCCACTTTTATGGCCACAAATTCTCTTTTTTCCATCTTCTTTTTCAAGGAGAACTGCTACCTAATATTTATCATCGGTATCGGTTTGAAGCTCAAAGGGATTTGTAAAGGTGGCAAATCCTATAACTTTTCTTTCAAAGTTTTGATGTCTTCAATCTGTGCTTTTACCCCCAAGGAGGAGCTTCTTTCTTCAACATCTTTTGCAACGGGTGCAAGAGCTTAGAAATCTTGGGAACAAAGTCCCTAAGATAATTTACTATGCCAAGGAATTGCTAAACTCGCTTATGAGAAATATTTTCATCTAGGAATTTAAGGAGTTCTATAGCAACATGATTGCTTGATTGGAATGCTTTGTCTTTCTTATGCATCCCAAGAATTCCACTTCTCTTTCGGCTATCATCATCTTTTTCTGCGAAAGCATGATACCATATTGCTCGACAAGATCATCAAACTAGGCCAGTTACTTACAATGAGATTCCTTGTCTGGAAATTAGCATTGATTGGCTAAAAATCTTGCACATAGCCTTCTAAAAGAGAGAATGTGTTGTCTTTAATCCAAAAGGGAGTATCTTCCATTGGTAATGTTGACTAGGAATGCAAAACCTTATCTTACGGTGATCTTCTCGTTGAATACCAAGATGCCAAAATCCTACATTAAGATCAAATTTAGAGTAAATTCTTGCATGGGTTAAGCTTGAAAACAAAATCTTTCAGTGGGGTAGAGGAAATTTATCATGTTGCAAAAAATAATTTAGAGGCTAGTAGCTTATTACCAATCTCCTTTTTCCTTTATTTTGTTTAGTTTTTTGTTAACATAAAAGGCTTCACATGCCTATTGAGAGTGAGATAACTCTTGTTGGACTAACTATTGGCATTGCTTAAGGGCTAGGGTTGCATCTTCTGGTTTTATTCTAGAATAAGTTACCTTTATTAGATTGATATCTTCATTTTTCTTGAAAGGCAATTGCACAAAAACTTAGAATTTAGCCATAAAGGATTGGAGCATTTTTTCATGAATTCCGAGTGAGTCTCCACACATGAACTAAGTAATTGCTACAAAATTGGGTTGTTTGTAGGAAATACAACCTCTTGATGCTAATAAACTTCTTGAATTGATCCTTGAACCGTAGTCTATTCGAAAGTATTTGAAGAGCAAGGAGCTAGTTGAGAATACCGCACCCAACTATAAGATATCTATTTTAATATGAGGACCCTAGGATTCTTGTAGTAATGGAACATTTAGAAAATAATTGGATTTTATGGGTTTTATCCTTACTTTTGTGGAGAATCCTATTCCAAATGTAGACTAGAAATAACATGTGGTTCCCAAAATTCATTAGGAAGAATTTTAAGATCAAGATAGAGGCACTGGCTCTAGTATTAATAAGTGTGATAACCTGGATAGGAGTATTGTACTTAGTTGGTATAATGTTTATAGACAGATATGGATCATGGAAAAGAGTGATTTAGAAGCTTTCAAAGTGCTTAAGCACTTCAGGATTTAGATTATCAGAGGTGGCTTCAGTTGATGGTTAGATAGGTTCTAGGGAAGGCTTTAGGCTAAGAAAATATAGGTTATCAATGTCATTGGATTCCTCATCCTCACCGTAAAAGGTTTCAATAGCACAAATGATATTCTCTAATAGTTCTTCGAGAGAGAAAAGATTGATTTGATATCTTCATTATCAATAGAAATACTTGCTGTTTTTTCAAGCTTGTGGATCATCTATTGGGACATGTTTTAGCAAAATATCCTTTTTGTCCACAAATATAATATCTACTCCCTTTCTTTTTTTCTTTTCGAGAACATTGATTTACAAAGAAACTTGTACCTCTTCTTCTGCTTGGAGGATCTAAACTTAATCTTTCTAAAATGTCTCTGCCTTTCATTGAACATTCACAATCAGCATGTCCTTTTTGACATTTGATTTGTGAATTAGGCTTATGACAATCCTTTTCAAACTAGGCATTTGCTTGGAGGAAGGATTCGATGGTCTACCTTTTTTGGCACAGATCATCAATGGCTAGATGCACCTCTTTCTGGATTTCTATAACAGTAGCATCCAAATTTCTTCTCCTTTTGATTTGGGAATTTCTTTCAATGGCTGTGGCAAGCTCCTTTGTAATAGACATCAAAACGTCTATTTTAAGAGTTGGCTCTGCTCCTTTATCATAGAAGAGCATTATCATCTCTTTGAAGTGTCGATCCATATCTATTCTTTTATAGGAACAACATTTCCTATCAAAGAACTCTCATTGCTTCAATTCCTTCTGGTTAGTGTTAATCATCAATAAAGAATTGACAAATCAAACTGAGGGCACGGTAAAAGCCTTCAAATGCCAAAAATGATTTTGGTCCACTATAGGGAGGTAGTTCAACCATGCTTTCAAGATTCCAGTAAATCTACTAACAAATTCGGATAGGATATGCCATTTTGATAGCTTAGGGTGAGTAGTCATCATGCATCAAATTCCATTTTGCATCCAATCTATCTATTTTGAGCATGGAAGATTGTCTAGAGTGAACCCACTCTTTGGACTAGCTGTGTTTCTACCTTCTCCCTAGATGAGCTTGGTTGGAATTATTCTGTAGTTGATTCCATGTCATCATCCTCATCTACCATCATTAATCCATACTAAGTTGGAGTATCCTCTTCTCCAATGGCTATGGATATCTTGAATAGAGTATCCAAATCGTCACTAGAACTTTTTTCTAGTTTATCTTCAATAGTTGCAATAGCCGATGAAACTTGCTGGTACTGCTAACATAGGAAAGACTCAATAGGAGTAGAGATCATGACTGATGAAGAAGGATTTCTATCCTTGGGAGAATCCTTAGATACTGGAGTTTTTCCTTTCCTTTTTGAGTCCTATACGCGATTTTATAATGTCATGATATCAGGACGTTAAGGTGCTAAGTCTTGCCTAGCCGAGATCTCCACAAATATATTCCTAGTAAAGCTCAAAGGAGAGCTACTAAGCCAAAGAGTAGGAGCTGAGCCAAAAGATCAACTGGCTATTGATATTGAGAAAGACTGTGCTCTTTAAGTTGAGCAATTTACTACTTCATTTTTGCCATTTCTTCTTTTGGGTCCTCCAAATAATGATGTTGGATTCTGCCAGCTTCAAGATTAGAAAGCCTTTTTTCAAGGTTTCTAATCATCCCTTCAACCTTTATTGCAGCTTGTGTGCCTTTATCAGTTCTTTTGTGTACTTGATCAATTCGTTCTCACACGTCCCCAAAGTCTTGGCGCATATCTACAAGAGTTGTACCAATATGCTGAAGCATAGTGGTATGGGAGGCAAGTACCTTGTTTTGAAGGATAGTAGCCTCAGTATACCAATTAAGGGCAGCTTCTCCATAGAAATCCTTTGGAATTTCTGCTAGCATCTACCCCTGAAGGAGTTAGGACTTTAGCAATGTGCTTATATCTTTGGGTATAACTAGTCATCTCAAACTCTTGTTCTAGCTGAGGTGTAGGTGCTAAAGGAGGAAACTCTACATGAGAGAACATATGTATAGTTGGGGATTTGGCTATATCTAGTTCATTTTTTTGGGTATTTGTACCGTTAGCAATGGCTCAATGGGGGATAGGCTTCTCCTGGCTTGAGTGGTTCTGATTTACAAGAGTAATTTTCTTGATCCACTTGTAAACATAATTATAATAAGGAGAAATGGTTTTGATTTTGGTGGATCATCAAGCTCATGTTTATGAGGTGGTGGTGAAGGGGTTGGTGATCATTTTGAAATAGGCTTTGGTGCATCATAGGATACCATGAATAGGTACGTTCCAACATCTTCACCAAGAGGACTTATAGAGGAGTCTCCATCTAGGTATCTCTGGTCAAAAGAATCTAGGACATTCTTCTTTTTTCTTTTCACTAAGGGACAATCGTCTTCTTTGTCTGAATAAGTGATGCAAAGCGTACATTGGCAATCCAAATCCCAGTAATAATGACTTGTAATTGGGTCTTTGAGGTGATAAATAGGGTACCACTCACATCAAATGAATAGACAGGAGGTCCTATCTTAGATTTGAGGTTAAGGCTACCTCTCTCATCTTCTTGATAGTCCCATACAGGTTGGACCATAAGAAGAGTGGAGAAAGTAGAACTAGATGCTTCTGCCTTTTGCTTTGTGCAATGAAGTTTAATAACCACGCTACCATCTTTCTTCTTGGTGAATTCTGGCTTAGTAGACTAGACTGGACGAACATCCTTATGAAGCTTTTCATAGTTGGTTATCCAGGTTTCTGGGAGGAGTTTAACCAACTCTTCTCTGAAAATTTTTCTTGGAACGTGAACAAAAGTGTTGTATGGTTATTGTCTACTAAGATCATCAAAGCTTCTTCATTACTGGGAGAGAAAGGTTTATGGCATGGTTTTGAACCCTATACACCATTTGATAATGTAAGGTAGCAATAATGGAGTCTGCTACCTGAGGAGCTCTAGCAATTTGGAGTTGCACTTTAAGGTAGAAAGAAGTAAAAGGCCGTATTGAAATTTGGAAATAGAGTGACAAACACTGTTCCAACATTCAAGGGAGTCTTGACTATCCTAATACAGACATATTGGTAACTAAGAAACCTTATGTCTAAGAAAGCCATGTGAGCAACAACAGGAAGACCTTTCCGACCATGGAATGATAAAGCAAGTCAGATTATGTCGTAGTGCAAATGAGTGTATCCTTGCTGGATCCATTGTCAAAGAAATTCAGGAGGAATTTGGAGAGTAACAAATTATTCTTGTTGGGTTGCAGGAATATGATGCTGGTCAATCCATGCATATCCCTTCACCTCTTTTGGAGTGTGTAGGATTAATTGTCGAATAGAACGGATGGGAGAAAAAGAAGATCTGTGTTTGACAAAAGTAGCATGTGAATTTACAAGAGAAAGGGTAGTAGGAGAGATCTTCGTAGCTTCATTGAGATATGATACCTCATAAAGCCAATTGATCTTAGAAATATCAGACCACTGAAGATAGGTGGATGGAGTCAAGGTAACAAGTACACCCTTAACAATAGAGTGTTTTCGGGGATTTATGTATTAGACATGATAGCAATGTCTTCTCCATTAGGTAGGATATGTCGATCAAGATAACATTATATTCTTAACTTGAATTAGATGCAATGGCTCTGATATCAATCAAGGGTCATAGAATAGAATCACGATGCTAAAGTATGTATGTTATCCCACACCAAAAGGCTATCTCAAGCCATAACTAGGGATTGCCTTTTAACTTTAGATCATCATGAAACTATGCTATAAAACTCTAAAGGCTCTAGGATTTCTACTCCATAAGATCCAAAGAGTGGCAAGTGGAGAGCATACTTATAAATTTACTGCTATAGTCTCACAATTAATCACATGACACATTTCAAATAGTATCAAAAAAAGAAATTCTAATACTGTTGTCACATTTAATCAACTAGGTGAAATTTCAATGTCATAGAGGGCTGCTCAATCGGAGTCTTTCTCACCCAAATATCTCTCTCTCTCTCTCTCTCTCTCTCTCTCTCTCTCTCTCTCTCTCTCTCTCTCTCTCTCTCATTTCACTAGTGTGTTTTTTGAATGAAGAATTATCGACCTCATTTTCCAAAACATAAATATGTATATATAAAGTTTAACTTAGGTTATGCTCAAGGGCTTTGACCTTTCTTTTCCTCTTCTTTTCTGATTAAACTTTAACGGGGCTGAATAAATTTGGAATTAGGCCAATCAAGGCCTCAAGACTTGTAATTTTTAGCCAGCCCTTGGTGTGCAGTGGGTGGCCAAAAATTTAACTTTTATTGGCTAAATTAGGCTCAAAACACTTATGAATTCCAGCCTTAATTAAATGAGCTTGACCCTATTCCATTTAAAGTCTAGACACCCTTATTTGGCTTGTAAATTATGGATACATTAGTCCCATAGCCTGATCAAATTTTCTTGTAATGCGCACCCAATACTTTTGACTAATTAAAACCCATTCACCAACGATTCTATTAAATGCAACAAATGATGCATGTTCCCTAAAATTATATGATAATTAGTTAAATATTTTTATTAAGGGGGTTAACTATCATTTTTTATGCAATAAATTCCTAAATGGGTCATCAAATTTAAGTATCAACAACAGGTTGAGGTTCATATGATTCCCCTAGTGCTACAAATTATTTTGTCTAAAATTCCTCTAGTTTTGCCTTGATTGTGCAAGTTTCTCATCATCATCATCACTCGGGTAATTTACATTTTTGCAAAAACTTCGTCATCTAATTCATTAGATAAAGCAACATTCCAATCCACTCCAGTTAATTCTTCACCACTTATATCTTCACCAGAGGCTCCGGGACATGTATCCATTTGCTGAACTCTCTCTAACACACGAGTTGTGTGCCTTGCCTCCCTCTCCTACGCTCCTCCCTCCAAAATAGATCTATTCTTTGCCTAAGTGTTCTTTTCAATAGTATATCTTACTTCTCCTCAACGAGTGCTCTTATCTTCATCATCTCCATAATAGTCGACAAACACATAAACTTCCCCAACATGAAGATAACTATAAACAAGGTCCCTAATACCATTATCATTGCGCAAGTATCTTAAATTGTTCTTCAAACTCTTATCAAGAACTCTATGGTGCAAATTTTTTCTATTTTGCATGCTAACTATTCTACTCTATCCCCTACAAATTCTTTATAGGACAACCTAGTTATGTTAGTGAGAACAATATCAACATTTCCGCCAACATATTCTCCCTCATTGTTGCCAAAAATAAATTCCCTACCATGGTAAATGGTGATAGGTGTAGTCAAGTCACCCATACTAATGTTGCACCCAAGATGATAAAAAAAAAATTATGTTTTGGGACCAGAACATAAAAAGGATGACAACTTCAAATAAGTTTCCCAAAATTGCACCAAATTAAATGAATAATGACTACATTTGTCGCTTAGCAAACAAAAAAGAAAAATGCATCTAACTAAATATAATAAATCACACACCTTTTACACATTACGAGGTTCTTCCTTGTGGCACAGAGTCCTGATTCTTTCCCTTTAAAAATTGAGTCCTCATTTTTTCCTCCAACCGAGAAGCCCTAGTTTTTTCCATGCCAATTGAGAGAGAGAGAGAGAGAGAGAGAGAGAGAGAGAGAGAGAGAGAGAGATGTGCAAGCAAGTGTGAACGGTCGGCAACTTTGAACGGTCAACGAGAGTGAGAGGGAGATGGTATGATTTTGCAAATCTATCTATGCGACATCCCAAATTTTAGTCATTTATAAGATAAATAATATTCAATTTTCGAGGATTGAGAGACAATAATTGGATGATGAATTATCAAATGGAAAAGAGAATTGAAAATCCGAAGGTATTGGATAAAGAGAAGTGAGCAGTGATAATTGAGTTATCAAATCGAAGCATCAAGACCATTCACACCCGAGCCTTGTCCTGGCTGAAACTTAAGAGTGAATTTGCCATTTTGCCCCTAAAGGTAAATTTGCGATTTTGTTCTTTTGCCGTGAAATTACCATTTTATCCTTGAGCCCCAAATTACCAAAGTACCCTCAATTATTTGTAGCAGATGATCAGCCTACCCCTTATTGTGAAATGACAATGCCATTTGATATTTTTATGTGAGACAAAAGCCATTAATGCTAATTAATGTGTGGACCTCACTTTCTGTCTCTTCTCTTCCTTCTTTCCCAAGTTGTCATGACCCTCTTCTCTCTTTTCTCGTTTCTTTTCTCTCTTCATTTTCATGGACGCCTTCCCCTCCATCCCGAGCTCTCTCTCTTTCTCAAATTTCTGCATACGCTCGAGAAGAAAACGCTCGTTTGAGCTTGTCCGGAGGGCGAATTGAGCTTTGTTTTCTCCTACAGGACCATAAAATCAAGAGCTATATGGATCTACGGGCCGTTTGTCCAAAAAAAATTTTGAATTTTCCTGGGTTTGAGTTGCAAAGAGGTTGGTCAGTGGATACCCATTTTCTGTTGTCCATCCTGTGGTTTTTGGAGCAAGCCACATGTAGCTGTCACTGTCATCATCACGTCCATGTCTTCGAAATTGTTTTCAGGTGAGTTTTCACCCAAATCTCTCAATTAGTAGGTTAAACTTGATTAAGATGTAATTAGATTAGACTAACTATGTTTAGTGCTAATTAAGTATGGATTAGTTGATAAACTATCAAAGTTTGGTGATAAAGTTATGCGATAAGCTATCATGTATTTTGTGATAAGCTATCATGCTTTGAGTGATAGGCTATCATAGTTAGGCAATAAGCTATCATGGTTTGGGCGATAAACTATAATGTGCTTGATGATAAGCTATTGAAAATTGGGCGATAAGCTATCGATTTATTTTAATATTTTTATTTTTATTAATATTTTCTAATATTAGATTGTGATAGTTTATGTTTGAATCGTGATGTCTACATTGGGAATTACTATATAAATTGGCTTATATAGCTTTGATTATTTAATTAAGTGTATATGATCACATGTGATTTATTTATTTTATTTTGGCATGAAAATGGCATTAGTTTGAGAAATGGCCGAATAAGCCAGAAGACCCCCGTATGGTAATGGGCGTGCCATCAATCGGCCGTAATTGATCGAATGAATGCCTGTGGCAATGATGATTAAAAGACGTTTAAGTGCACTGAGTATGAGCATGCTGATGGGTGTTCAATCATGTTAGGTGCATTTTGTATATCATGATTTAAGATTATGTCGACCATGTGCCAAGACAATATTCGGTTGCCCATAATGGTGTAATGACATATTTATGAATATTAAATTGTATTGCATGCATTAGGTGCATCTGAGGTAAGTTGACCTCTTATTCGAGGCTTAGGTCATTAACTCGCTGAGATTTATCTTATTCGTTGTTGTTAACCATTTTTTTAGGACTTAAGACAAGTGCAGGATCTGACCTCTAACCCCAACGAGGACCTTGAGGCTCCTATCGACTACTGGTGTTGAGTGGAGGATATGAATGTGGATTTTTATGGAGTAATTTTATTTAGGAGTAGCGTTAATCCTGACTCTGACCATGTATCTTTTTGTTGGTTGTAGGAAGTGCCATAAGGTTAGGCTTGTAGATACAAACTTCCTAGGGTTAACGGTAAATTAATAAAATGAGGTTTTGCCATATGCTGATTGTTGGTTTTTCATCCCTGTTGTTGTGTTTGTCTTGGGATCGATTTGTTTTCACATGCACTTAATTGAAAGATTAATATATTAAGAATAGAGCGAGGAATGAGGAAGCCTTGAGGTAGCGTTATGAGGCACTACAATCTATTAGGGCCAAGCCTTTCGCGTGTGTGTTTGATAGACGACAAGGTGTGGCATCCTTTAGGGCCAAGATAGCCACCTCATAGTCAATGTTAGACTTATCTTTTTTATTAAAAAAACATCATGCATGAATAAACGCATCATTATTAAAGTCATCTCGGGCTTTTAGCCGGAATTTATCATCGAAAGCACTTTATTGATATTTTTTTCTCCAATTTGACACTTAAGTGATTCAATGAAAAGTTTTAGTACTAAAGTAAGAGGTGTACGAAAGCTACGACCTAGTGTTAATTATTGTTTGCTAACATTATCACCTAGAGGGGGTGAATAGGAGATTATAATCAAATCTTGGCAAGATAAAGCGCAAAAATAAAAATACCAAGTTCGATAGGAGTGGATATATAAAAAAAAAAACTATGCAATACTTCTGTCAAACGTTAAATAGATGCGAGTAAGAGTATAGAAGATAATGTAAACAGATTATAGTGGTTCGGCTTTTGGTAAAACCTACATTTACTCTCCCACACTAATAGCTTATTAGCTAGATTCTACTAAGTAATTAAATAAGGGATTACAGAAAAGATGTGATTGCTTGATCACTAGTACTTCAATAGAAGCGAGTGCTACTTCTACCAAAATTATCTCACTCTACACACTTGAACTCTATATTGCACCTCTCATAAGATGTCACTTATAAGCTCAAGTAGACAATTCATAATAAGTATTGCTCTCTTGAAGTATGGATGATGAACTCTTAATCTCTCTACGTCTCTTCGAACCTTGTGCTTCTTATATACTACTGTCACCCAAGCTTCCAATTAGATAGTTACACAACAACGAACAATCTTCAAGCTAACAATTGATAGATTGTTGGATAAAGATCATGTAGCCATTGAGATTGAAGCCATAAGAGATTTGAGAGGATTTGCTCACCCAAAACAATCAAATCCTTGACCCATAAATCAAGCTTATAATAAAGGAAAATATATATATATATATATATATGGGGTGATTTTCAATCAATCAAGATTCCTCGTATGGAAAGTCACGAGAATATCTTTTAGATTATTAGTCAATTAAAAAAATTGAGAAACAAAATACCAAACTTGATTATTGACCATTAGTGAGGGTATTTAACCTAATAAAAAATTTAGAATAAGTTTATAAAAACAATGAGGATTACTCGATGATCTAGAGTATATCTTGTCATAAATAACTTGAGTGAGTCTGCCTCTATCCATGTATCTTGCTTCTAACAAAATCTAAAAACTTGGCAGATTAAGTAAGTAAAGCATAATGATGATATATTTCTAGAGTATCCTCAAAGTATTTTGTAAAATATAAGGCAAAAGGACACTTGAAATGCCAATATTTGTGTACTGCGCTCACTTTAGTGTCAAATTTCTTTTTTTTTTTTTTCATTTAAGTGTCTTTTTTTTAAAAAAAATCGTTATTTCAATGCCAACTTCGGTGAGCTTCGCTAGAAATCATACATGGCATCTATGTGGCTTGCCAAAGAATCCTAGTCAGCCAAAAAAAATTAAAATCAATAAAAAAAATTCCACGTAATAAAATTTAAAATTAAAATAAACTTCCCCTTTAGCTAAGAATTTTGGATTTCTAGCGGTGAGGGCTTGCAACCAGTGCCAATTTTATTTTTACTTATTTTTATTTATTTTTAGGCTTATGCGGATTTTTTTAACGTTAATCAAGTTTAAATCAATGCAGAAGTATTGTGGCAAGATATTTTAGGATCAAGACCACATCATGTAGCTATTTGGTTTGAGAATCCAAAAAAGGGGATATAAATTAAAATAGGAAATGAATGTTGAATAAATTTTTATTAGACTTAAGGAAACAAAATTGTTTTTATATTTGGGTAAAATATGCATATATGTCAATATTTGTGTAAGCGCTGTACTTACTTAGTGTCAATATTTTTTTTTTGGATTATGAAGTACCAAATTAGAAAAAAAAAATGATCACTTAAGTCGGATGGTGAGCAATTTATATCAACTAATTACATGTCATTTATTTTAATTTTTTTAACAGAGTGGTATTCAAATAAAAAAATCAAGCCACATGGCATCTACGTGGACTTTAGAATTAAAAAATAAGTTAAATTTTTATAAATTAAAATAAACATAAAATAACCTAAAAAAATAAAAATAAAAATAAAAATAAAAATAAAAATAAAAAAGGAATTGCACTGGTTGCATAGCCCTCACCGCTACCGCTGAACTTCTCTTTTATTAGCTTATTTTTATTTTTTTTAGTTTATTTAAAATTTTTTAATATTACGTGGAATTTTTTTTATTGATTTTTTTTTTTTTGGCTGACTAGGATTCTTTGGCAATCCACATAGATGCCATGTATGATTTCTAGCGAAAGCTCACCGAAGTTGGCATTGAAATAACGATTTTTTTTTTAAAAAAAAGACACTTAAATGAAAAAAAAAAAAAAAGAAATTTGACACTAAAGTGAGCGCAGTACACAAATATTGGCATTTCAAGTGTCCTTTTGCCTTATATTTTACAAAATACTTTGAGGATACTCTAGAAATATATCATCATTATGCTTTACTTACTTAATCTGCCAAGTTTTTAGATTTTGTTAGAAGCAAGATACATGGATAGAGGCAGACTCACTCAAGTTATTTATGACAAGATATACTCTAGATCATCGAGTAATCCTCATTGTTTTATAAAATTATTCTAAATTTTTATTAGGTAAATACCCTCAATAAGGTCAATAATCAAGTTTGGTATTTTGTTTCTCAATTTTTTTAATTGCCTAATAATCTAAAAGATATTCTCGTGACTTTCCATACGAGGAATCTTGATGATTGAAAATCACCCCATAATATATATATAATATATATTTTCCTTTATTATAGCTTGATTTATGGGTCAAGGGATTTGATTGTTTTGGGTGAGCAAAAATCCTCTCAAATCTCTTATGGCTTCATCTCAATGGCTACATGATCTTTATCCAACAATCTATCAATTGTTAGCTTGAAGATTGTTCGTTGTTGTGTAACTATCTAATTGGAAGCTTGGGTGACAAGTAGTAGTATATAAGACAAGCACAAGGTTCGAAGAGACGTAGAGAGATTAAGAGTTCATCATCCATACTTCAAGAGAGCAATACTTATTATGAATTGTCTACTTGAGCTTATAAGTGACATCTTATGAGAGGTGCAATATAGAGTTCAAGTGTGTAGAGTGAGATAATTTTGGTAGAAGTAGCACTCGCTTCTATTGAAGTACTAGTGATCAAGCAATCACATCTTTTCTGTAATCCCTTATTTAATTACTTAGTAGAATCTAGCTAATAAGCTATTAGTGTGGGAGAGTAAATGTAGGTTTTACCAAAAGCCGAACCACTATAATCTGTTTACATTATCTTCTATACTCTTACTCGCATCTATTTAACGTTTGACAGAAGTATTGCATAGTTTTTTTTTTTATATATCCACTCCTATCGAACTTGGTATTTTTATTTTTGCGCTTTATCTTGCCAAGATTTGATTATAATCTCCTATTCACCCCCTCTAGGTGATAATGTTAGCAAACAATAATTAACACTAGGTCGTAGCTTTCGTACACCTCTTACTTTAGTACTAAAACTTTTCATTGAATCACTTAAGTGTCAAATTGGAGAAAAAAATATCAATAAAGTGCTTTCGATGATAAATTCCGGCTAAAAGCCCGAGATGACTTTAATAATGATGCGTTTATTCATGCATGATGTTTTTTTAATAAAAAAGATAAGTCTAACATTGACTATGAGGTGGCTATCTTGGCCCTAAAGGATGCCACACCTTGTCGTCTATCAAACACACACGCGAAAGGCTTGGCCCTAATAGATTGTAGTGCCTCATAACGCTACCTCAAGGCTTCCTCATTCCTCGCTCTATTCTTAATATATTAATCTTTCAATTAAGTGCATGTGAAAACAAATCGATCCCAAGACAAACACAACAACAGGGATGAAAAACCAACAATCAGCATATGGCAAAACCTCATTTTATTAATTTACCGTTAACCCTAGGAAGTTTGTATCTACAAGCCTAACCTTATGGCACTTCCTACAACCAACAAAAAAGATACATGGTCAGAGTCAGGATTAACGCTACTCCTAAATAAAATTACTCCATAAAAATCCACATTCATATCCTCCACTCAACACCAGTAGTCGATAGGAGCCTCAAGGTCCTCGTTGGGGTTAGAGGTCAGATCCTGCACTTGTCTTAAGTCCTAAAAAAATGGTTAACAACAACGAATAAGATAAATCTCAGCGAGTTAATGACCTAAGCCTCGAATAAGAGGTCAACTTACCTCAGATGCACCTAATGCATGCAATACAATTTAATATTCATAAATATGTCATTACACCATTATGGGCAACCGAATATTGTCTTGGCACATGGTCGACATAATCTTAAATCATGATATACAAAATGCACCTAACATGATTGAACACCCATCAGCATGCTCATACTCAGTGCACTTAAACGTCTTTTAATCATCATTGCCACAGGCATTCATTCGATCAATTACGGCCGATTGATGGCACGCCCATTACCATACGGGGGTCTTCTGGCTTATTCGGCCATTTCTCAAACTAATGCCATTTTCATGCCAAAATAAAATAAATAAATCACATGTGATCATATACACTTAATTAAATAATCAAAGCTATATAAGCCAATTTATATAGTAATTCCCAATGTAGACATCACGATTCAAACATAAACTATCACAATCTAATATTAGAAAATATTAATAAAAATAAAAATATTAAAATAAATCGATAGCTTATCGCCCAATTTTCAATAGCTTATCACCAAGCACATTATAGTTTATCGCCCAAACCATGATAGCTTATTGCCTAACTATGATAGCCTATCACTCAAAGCATGATAGCTTATCACAAAATACATGATAGCTTATCGCATAACTTTATCACCAAACTTTGATAGTTTATCAACTAATCCATACTTAATTAGCACTAAACATAGTTAGTCTAATCTAATTACATCTTAATCAAGTTTAACCTACTAATTGAGAGATTTGGGTGAAAACTCACCTGAAAACAATTTCGAAGACATGGACGTGATGATGACAGTGACAGCTACATGTGGCTTGCTCCAAAAACCACAGGATGGACAACAGAAAATGGGTATCCACTGACCAACCTCTTTGCAACTCAAACCCAGGAAAATTCAAAATTTTTTTTGGACAAACGGCCCGTAGATCCATATAGCTCTTGATTTTATGGTCCTGTAGGAGAAAACAAAGCTCAATTCGCCCTCCGGACAAGCTCAAACGAGCGTTTTCTTCTCGAGCGTGTGCAGAAATTTGAGAAAGAGAGAGAGCTCGGGATGGAGGGGAAGGCGTCCATGAAAATGAAGAGAGAAAAGAAACGAGAAAAGAGAGAAGAGGGTCATGACAACTTGGGAAAGAAGGAAGAGAAGAGACAGAAAGTGAGGTCCACACATTAATTAGCATTAATGGCTTTTGTCTCACATAAAAATATCAAATGGCATTGTCATTTCACAATAAGGGGTAGGCTGATCATCTGCTACAAATAATTGAGGGTACTTTGGTAATTTGGGGCTCAAGGATAAAATGGTAATTTCACGGCAAAAGAACAAAATCGCAAATTTACCTTTAGGGGCAAAATGGCAAATTCACTCTTAAGTTTCAGCCAGGACAAGGCTCGGGTGTGAATGGTCTTGATGCTTCGATTTGATAACTCAATTATCACTGCTCACTTCTCTTTATCCAATACCTTCGGATTTTCAATTCTCTTTTCCATTTGATAATTCATCATCCAATTATTGTCTCTCAATCCTCGAAAATTGAATATTATTTATCTTATAAATGACTAAAATTTGGGATGTCGCATAGATAGATTTGCAAAATCATACCATCTCCCTCTCACTCTCGTTGACCGTTCAAAGTTGCCGACCGTTCACACTTGCTTGCACATCTCTCTCTCTCTCTCTCTCTCTCTCTCTCTCTCTCTCTCTCTCTCTCTCTCAATTGGCATGGAAAAAACTAGGGCTTCTCGGTTGGAGGAAAAAATGAGGACTCAATTTTAAAGGGAAAGAATCAGGACTCTGTGCCACAAGGAAGAACCTCGTAATGTGTAAAAGGTGTGTGATTTATTATATTTAGTTAGATGCATTTTTCTTTTTTGTTTGCTAAGCGACAAATGTAGTCATTATTCATTTAATTTGGTGCAATTTTGGGAAACTTATTTGAAGTTGTCATCCTTTTTATGTTCTGGTCCCAAAACATAATTTTTTTTTATCATCTTGGGTGCAACATTAGTATGGGTGACTTGACTACACCTATCACCATTTACCATGGTAGGGAATTTATTTTTGGCAACAATGAGGGAGAATATGTTGGCGAAATGTTGATATTGTTCTCACTAACATAACTAGGTTGTCCTATAAAGAATTTGTAGGGGATAGAGTAGAATAGTTAGCATGCAAAATAGAAAAAATTTGCACCATAGAGTTCTTGATAAGAGTTTGAAGAACAATTTAAGATACTTGCGCAATGATAATGGTATTAGGGACCTTGTTTATAGTTATCTTCATGTTGGGGAAGTTTATGTGTTTGTCGACTATTATGGAGATGATGAAGATAAGAGCACTCGTTGAGGAGAAGTAAGATATACTATTGAAAAGAACACTTAGGCAAAGAATAGATCTATTTTGGAGGGAGGAGCGTAGGAGAGGGAGGCAAGGCACACAACTCGTGTGTTAGAGAGAGTTCAGCAAATGGATACATGTCCCGGAGCCTCTGGTGAAGATATAAGTGGTGAAGAATTAACTGGAGTGGATTGGAATGTTGCTTTATCTAATGAATTAGATGACGAAGTTTTGCAAAAATGTAAATTACCCGAGTGATGATGATGATGAGAAACTTGCACAATCAAGGCAAAACTAGAGGGAATTTTAGACAAAATAATTTGTAGCACTAGGGGAATCATATGAACCTCAACCTGTTGTTGATACTTAAATTTGATGACCCATTTAGGAATTTATTGCATAAAAAATGATAGTTAACCCCCTTAATAAAAATATTTAACTAATTATCATATAATTTTAGGGAACATGCATCATTTGTTGCATTTAATAGAATCGTTGGTGAATGGGTTTTAATTAGTCAAAAGTATTGGGTGCGCATTACAAGAAAATTTGATCAGGCTATGGGACTAATGTATCCATAATTTACAAGCCAAATAAGGGTGTCTAGACTTTAAATGGAATAGGGTCAAGCTCATTTAATTAAGGCTGGAATTCATAAGTGTTTTGAGCCTAATTTAGCCAATAAAAGTTAAATTTTTGGCCACCCACTGCACACCAAGGGCTGGCTAAAAATTACAAGTCTTGAGGCCTTGATTGGCCTAATTCCAAATTTATTCAGCCCCGTTAAAGTTTAATCAGAAAAGAAGAGGAAAAGAAAGGTCAAAGCCCTTGAGCATAACCTAAGTTAAACTTTATATATACATATTTATGTTTTGGAAAATGAGGTCGATAATTCTTCATTCAAAAAACACACTAGTGAAATGAGAGAGAGAGAGAGAGAGAGAGAGAGAGAGAGAGAGAGAGAGAGAGAGAGAGAGAGAGATATTTGGGTGAGAAAGACTCCGATTGAGCAGCCCTCTATGACATTGAAATTTCACCTAGTTGATTAAATGTGACAACAGTATTAGAATTTCTTTTTTTGATACTATTTGAAATGTGTCATGTGATTAATTGTGAGACTATAGCAGTAAATTTATAAGTATGCTCTCCACTTGCCACTCTTTGGATCTTATGGAGTAGAAATCCTAGAGCCTTTAGAGTTTTATAGCATAGTTTCATGATGATCTAAAGTTAAAAGGCAATCCCTAGTTATGGCTTGAGATAGCCTTTTGGTGTGGGATAACATACATACTTTAGCATCGTGATTCTATTCTATGACCCTTGATTGATATCAGAGCCATTGCATCTAATTCAAGTTAAGAATATAATGTTATCTTGATCGACATATCCTACCTAATGGAGAAGACATTGCTATCATGTCTAATACATAAATCCCCGAAAACACTCTATTGTTAAGGGTGTACTTGTTACCTTGACTCCATCCACCTATCTTCAGTGGTCTGATATTTCTAAGATCAATTGGCTTTATGAGGTATCATATCTCAATGAAGCTACGAAGATCTCTCCTACTACCCTTTCTCTTGTAAATTCACATGCTACTTTTGTCAAACACAGATCTTCTTTTTCTCCCATCCGTTCTATTCGACAATTAATCCTACACACTCCAAAAGAGGTGAAGGGATATGCATGGATTGACCAGCATCATATTCCTGCAACCCAACAAGAATAATTTGTTACTCTCCAAATTCCTCCTGAATTTCTTTGACAATGGATCCAGCAAGGATACACTCATTTGCACTACGACATAATCTGACTTGCTTTATCATTCCATGGTCGGAAAGGTCTTCCTGTTGTTGCTCACATGGCTTTCTTAGACATAAGGTTTCTTAGTTACCAATATGTCTGTATTAGGATAGTCAAGACTCCTTGAATGTTGGAACAGTGTTTGTCACTCTATTTTCCAAATTTCAATACGGCCTTTACTTCTTTCTACACCTTAAAGTGCAACTCCAAAGCTGAGCTCCTCAGG
>JAGVVM010008984.1:0-17748 GCA_019149425.1 Psidium friedrichsthalianum
AAACATTCGAGTCCATTATAAATTTTATCACGTCGTTCCTATTCTTTTGCTCTAATATGATCCGTCACTTTGTTGCTAATTAAAGGGGCAGGGTATGCCATGACTTTGGCCATTGTTGAACCTGACAGTAATATAAGTCAGTGCTAATAAATTCTTGATTATGATGTGATGATTTATGTATGATTATCTACCTTAGGAAATTCGCACAGATACAAGCATAATCCGAGATTAGGTCTTAAGGTTAGCGGCACTCGCAAGTCCATTCTGACTTCAAAGGCTCAGTTCATGATAGATTTATTTAGGGAATGGGAAACATGGTTCAATGATACAGACAAACAAATCAGTCATGGATTAACAAATCTGGATTAGATGATAATAACTCATTGCCATAAATTATCTGCCCTGAATATTCGCACTTAAATACAAGCATTAACGCGAGATTAGGTCTTAAGTATAGTTGCAATACACAGTCGTTCCGAGCTTCAAAGGCTATTCAAGAGATATTAGATTTTATGGAGGGGGAAAATATGTCCAATTATTGAACCGACAGTAAAGTCATTGATTTGACAAATTTTTGGGATTATAAAGATAATGATTTTATGGCATATTGTTCTCCGTAGGAATTTCTCACATAATATAACATAACGCGAGATTTAGGTCTTAAGGTGTAGTTGCACACACCCAGTCATTTCCGAACTCCAAAAGGCCTAAACCAAAAGGCAGAGATTTGTTCACAAAGTTTTATGATATTCTAGCCTTTATGACGTCACCCTCGATCTTATCATCGTTTTATTAATGTAAAAGGTGATAAACATGTCCACCATTACTTGTACCACAAGGTACAATTGCTGGGACTTGTCTTTTATCGACACCTCAGCTCCACCTGCAATGGGTTGGTTCTTGTTTTCGCCCCCTTTAGCCTTTAATTAGATTTTCCTAGGCTGAATTCAGTTCGGGTAATCAATCATTGACATTATAGATACTCACTTGTTTTACTACCTACTTTAAGTGTACCATAAACTGATTTTAACATATATACTCCCCACAAGGAAGTCAATAATTTATATATGTCATCTATTGTGTACCAATGCACCAACAATACTTTTCTTTTTTAAGAAGTCGATATTTTTTCCATCCTTTCTTTTAACCATGCTTTTGCGGTCGGGTTACAAAAATGGATTATATTTAGTTAGTTACATTTGGTAATATTCAAAACTTGTAATTTAAACGAGGCTGGCAGGATGAAACCATCAATATAGTCAGTTCCTTCAAATTCCGGAAATTGAAAGACGGTTGAGGGCTCACATCCTTTGGTTGACCCCCATGCCAACCCGAAGAGGGTGCGTTTGGAAAGCTTTTGTAAATAAAAAGACTTTAGATTCAGGGAATTTCGTGAATGAAATGCTGTCAATCAAACTACCCATTTGCCAAATGCCAATGTGTGTGGCAAATAATATTACTGCCTTTAGTTTTTTTTTTTATTTTTTAAAATGAAAAGAAAAGAAAGGACAATTGAGAGGAGACGAACAGGAGCAAACCTCAAAAGGAGAATTTATACTTGCCTTCAATTCTCCTCCCTTAAGAAGAATCGAAGAGTTATTTGGCCTTCATTAAGGGCAAAGTATGTGATTCTCCTTAAAACGACTTCCCAAAAAGAGATGGTGATTCACTACTTACCTGGAAGCATCCACCCAAAATCAAAAGACTCGTATCATCCTTCTCTTAAGGGAGTCTTAATAGAGAATTCAGGTACTTGCCTTCACCATAGAGCCCACAAAAGCTAGATTCCAAAATAATCGAAGTGCAAGACCAAATAAGAATATAATGGTGTATAGGACTGTGTTTTTTGCAGTAGTGTTTCTGACCAGCCTCTCTAGGGCTGAGCTACCGCAAATCACACCTAGGTGGCCTAGTCGAGGCGAGGCGAGGGTTGTGCAACCTCGGCGTACAGCCATAGTGAAGCAGGCCTAAGCAACTCAGATCTCTGGTGAATCAAGCAATAGGCGAGGCCGAGGGGTCATGGCTACCTCATTAGCCCTTGCGAACGTCGAACCATCTAGAATGGGTGTCGTATATTGTCCTTTGAGTTTGTCCTAGTGGGGCCATCGACGTCAACTCTTGACCCGTCGACTTTATTCCTTTTTTCTCTCTACACCAAGCAAAGTATTACAATTTGGCCCTGCACAATCGCTTTCCGCTCTCCTCCCTATCAAATTTTGAAACAGTCGACACTCTTTGGAAGTTTCTCATGCAAGATATTTAATTCAACGGACGACCATCAGAACACCTTTTAAGATATACTTTCCGAGGAACGACGTAAATGACGCCTACTCATAGGACGGTTCCAAAAACCCCCATTGATTCCTTGTCATCAACTTCACGGGTTTGACCGCGAAAATATATATATATACGGGGTTTATATAAATATATAATCTTTACGGGAAAATTTTGAGATTAGAGTACTTATAATATAAATTTCCTAATTTTTGCTCAGATATTTACCTCTCAAGGCACACCACTGGATCCTCAATCTCATCTTTAAGGGAAATTATTAGTTGAGGCAATATATTTCATTTATAATTTCACCATGTTCGAGCAATGTCTTCTGTTGTTGCTTATTATAAACGTTCAAGTCCATTAATCATGTGATCACTCTATTCCTATCCTTTTTTACTCTAATTATGATCTGTCACTTTTTGATAACCTAGGAATACAACTCTAATTAAATTGGGTTTCTCACAACCAGAGGCGTTTTTAGGCGAAAGCATAGCCATGCCCTTGCCGCTTGTCAATCTAAGGGTGGTGAATCTTATATAGTGTGGCCGCGGTTAAGGTAATTAAAGTTGGATTAATAGGGTGAGTGGTTGAATTTGGAGCCTTTAATCGAATGTAGATGCATTAATTATTTGCATGAAATAAATATATGATGTGAATTTTATTTCTTAAATTAATGCAATTATATCCGATGAATCAAACTGAGCAGCTAAGCTGAAGTCAAAGCTCAATTAAATTTCCAAATGAGAATCAATATATATTTATGAATAGAGACGAAATTGAAATTAAGTGGACCAATAACCCCAAAATAGTTCTATAATGGAACTGAAAAGTTAACAAATTTAAGTCAAAACTTAGACAAAGTTAAATTTTTAAGGGAAATTAAAATTTTAATATACATAATTACAAGAAAAATTAAGATAAACACCAAGATAGTAAATAGACATTAGCATCTAAAGGAGATATGCTTAACCGGATATATTGAAATTGTTAAATACATCTCTACAAACTTAATCGAACTAATAAGAGAATTACAGTAATGTCTTTGTAGCAGACAATAACAAAGAAAACTTCCAAGGTAAAAAGTTGATTAATAATCTAAATTATGTTCATAGGATAATTGCTCATGACCTTCTTAAACTTTGACACCATTACACAATAGCCCTCGATCTTTGAAACGTTGTAGATTACCCTTTTAAAATGTCTAAAAGCTTTTTAATTTGCGTCTTTTATTACTTGTTGTAGAGACCTATAATGTCATTTCCTCATATAGTATTATGAAAGGTACGATTCTTGTGAAATTGTCCATTGATGTTTATACGTTATCTATGTACATATTGTCAGACATGTATGTTAGACATCTATTCATCGTTTTGAACTTTGATAAAATCAGAATTTCAACAACTCTATCAATTTTTAGCGTTTCATAGTTATGCTTCGATTAACTAAACTAAAGTGGTATCTTCGGACAAAATTTATCTAACTTCAGGATCTCAATGGTTAGATTGAATGATTAAAGGACACATGTAATTTGCTTATTAATTTTTGTTACAAATAGATTCAGGATTTAAGGAAGGAAAACAAGAATTTATTTTGTAATTTCTGATTAGTTCTAAGTCATTGCTTCGTAATCACATAAAAATCGTGATTATCTATTACATATTCTCTACCACTTTCTCTGTATTAACTGTGCTTAACCCCGTCAATGAAAAAAAATCATAAGAAAAAAAAAAAACTCTCTTTAACAAACTCAAGTGGGCATATTTTGTTAAGTACGCTTAACACGGTTTCATCTTTTCGTACTTCCAATTTGACAAAGTGGAAGTCAACACATACAGAATGCTATTACTATTTACATAAATGGACCCCTAATCCTGTACTAGGTACTTGATTAGCGTATGATTTTGCGAGACTCATCACGAGCTTTATTAATTTCAAATTGATCTCGTTCATGGTGTCACTGGTCAAGATGATGCGAATTAGACTTTTCGCTTGTGAAGTTTGTCGTGGACCCTCCTGAGCGGGTTTTGAGGGAGCGGTTTGTCAAATGGGAAGGGACAATCGCTCTAATTAAGGTGTTCACTCTCGCTCCGTGCGGCCCCCTCAAATCCTATTAGCACGCGACATTGTTGGTTCAGTTTGAATAGGAGATGAAAGCTCATTTAGTTTGGACTCTTCACTAGTTTATTTGGGGCCAACTATGAGCCAAGTAAGACATTGGAAGGACGTTCTACTTCCTACGAACTAGATATCTTCGGTATCTAGACTCGTTTTTCTTTCTTTTTTTTATCGAAAAAATGAATTATGTGGTCTTGTCCGTTTCTAGTCTCTCACTACGCCCAACTAAATGTTGATGCATATATATTTCGAAAACATTTTCCAATCAATTATACAATACAAAAGTCATGTCAAATAAAAAATTGAAAAAAAAAAAGAACAAAGCCTCGTTATTTAAGTCCTAGGACATGTATGGCTAGGTCGAAAGTCAAGCGTATGTCTTATTTGAAACCAGGATGACATACTCAACTATAAAAGTAATCACTAAACCTAATCCTAACATAAAAGCTTATGAGATTTTTTTATCCTCTCACTTTTTGTGTTTTCATTTTTTTACATGTTAATTTTTTTTTATCTGTTATCTATCTCATCTAAGTTTAAAAGATATGAAAATTCATTTTATCCTAAAAATCATGAAATGTAACTTCTAAGCTATAAATTCATTTTTTAACATGTTAATTTTTGGCCAAAAATAAGCTATAATATCATTAATAAATGGTATTAATTAAAACTGTTTCTAAGACTTTATTACCTATTACGATCTGTATTTTCCTACATTTTTATTTTCATCTTTGTATTCATTTTTTCATGCTATTCTAATGTTTACTTCTTTTCTCTTTTTTTTCCCTTTCTCAGTCCGTCTCTAATGCACGAGGACTCTCCACATTTTTTAGCTTACTGATCAATCACGCTAGGACCTTCATTAACACAGATTCTACAAGGGTGATTGATTTCGATCTGGTCCAATCCTAGGTGGTTCCATTGGACAGGAAATATGCAAAAAAAAAAAAAACATGTTAAGGGCGATCAAAGTTACAAATCAAGGAACATAAACAAAAGGCATCCCAAAGATTGGGTCAAATGGGCAAAAATGGGTCATTCTTGCTTCTTACCTAATGTTTGCAGGGTCTTTGCTAAGTTGGGTCGATTCTTGATTTGGTGCAGCTCAGGGACGTTTGAAGGAGAGAGGAAGTTGATGCCCACCATTGAAGAGAAGCTAAGGTTGGCGATGGGTAGGAGAGTGGAGGGAAAAAAGAAAAGGAAAGGAAAAAAAAACATCTTAAGGGGAATAGCAGCACAGAGAGAACTTGAAAAATAAAGGAAGGGGAGTCTAGATATTAGATTTAGATTTAGGGTTACTTCTAAAAATAAAAAAAAAAAAATTTCGATTGGTCCGGGCGGTCGGGTCCAATTTTAAGAACCGCAGACTGGACCAACACTCTCTAGAACGGAACCGAACCATCGGTCCCATTTCGGTTCAGGCAATCCCAATCCGGTCGGTCTGATTTGCTCACCCCTATATTCTACCTGTTAATCAAAAGAGCAAAACCTGAACTACACCGGAGAACCACTTGATCAGTCAATTATTCAGCGAGATCAGCAGGCACAAGACAATTTCATGTCATCCATTGAGCATTCCGGCGACGAAAATCATACACAATTTAAGGACAAATGAATATTAGGTTCCAACAAAAGACGACCACTAATGAGGCCTCAATGAATCAAGAACAGGTTGGATGGATTATAGTGTGATGTTCGGTTCATGGACTGAATAAAGCCCATCCTGGTTTAGTTTGAGCATTTCATCAAACAAGTGATATTCAGTTTGATCAAAAGAGTCTTAAACACAAATATAAAGCGACGATCACTCCCAGATCATCACACCAATATAAACACACATTCAAGACATTACAAGAGCTTCCTCATAATAACCTATTTTCTAAAAATCAAATAGGGCTCACGGCCTCTGCTTCATTGTAAGTGAGGTCGCCGGCGAAAGGATTGCAAATGAGAAGTTGGTGCATGTTCACGTTTCCGACAATTTGGGTTGGTATAAAACAAGTATTATGTTCATAAAGGAGCTTAGAGAACTTGGTGAGGATCATATACCTTGTAGATGTGTGGCTTGGGGATGAACCAAGCTAAAGTTGGTGGACTGTACCGACCCGGTTTGATGAGAGCGGGGAGTGATCGCCGAGGCAGAAAAGCTCGGACAAGGAATGGCTTCTGGCAGGCTTCTAGATGACGATGGGGGCAAGAATAAACTAAGTCATACATTGAAAAAGGATGATATGGGTATCGAGCTAAGTCTAACTTGCTTTGGAAAGATACATTGCATTAAAGTTGGTTCTAAAAAAAATTGATTATTCGTGTTCAGTTGGAAAATTTTGAATTGGCTGGTTTTATAATTTTTGAAGGTGGTCACACAAGGGTCTTGAAATCCATGCCAGTCGTATGGTATTTTCATGGTAGTTCCATGTCATGCCAGTCGTACGAATCTTACGGACTATCAAAAGACACTGCCAGTCATAGTGCTTTGTCACACCAGTCGTGTGTTATTTTTCTGATAGTACCGTGTCGTGACAGTCGTACAAACTCTATGGACTATCAAAAGACACTACAGTCATAGTGCTCTGTCACGCCATTCATGTGCTATTTTTCCTGATAGTACCGTGTCGAGCTAGTCATATGAATCCTATGGACTATCAAAAGACACTGCCAGTCGTAGTGCTCTGTCATGCCAGTCGTGTACTATTTTTCCTGATAGTACCGCATCGTGCCAGTCGTACGAATCTTACGGACTACCAGAAGACACTGCAAATCGTAGTGTAAAGTCATACCAATCGTATGTAATGAACCCTGTGACCACTCATAATTGGATTGCAAGAGAAAAACTTGAGATTCGTTGGTATTTTGTAAAAATGTTTTAGAGAAATGCATAGCATTGCCTATGAGGAATGCTTAGATGCCTTGTGGATATTGGTGAAAGTCAAGCATTTGTGTTGTGTGCCTCCGTTGTGATCATAGAGGACTCTTGCCGTGTCATTAGTGTTACCTTGATTTGTGATGAGACCCACACGAACTAGCCGGCCAGCAATCCGACAGTATCGTGGTGGGGTGTGAAATTTGTTTTGTTTGAAAGACCGTAACCAACATAATCTTTGGCATGGCATGTGAAATAGGCATCGAGAAATGGCTGAAATGTGTTACGTCCTAATTGATAATGGACACTCTGTTGAGTGAAATGAGATAGACATTATGGTATTGAATAACGCCATGTGGATTGACGAGTGTAAAAAATGAGTCGGACTTGTCCATAGGAAACTGTTAGTGAACCACAGGCTGGTATTGCTAGATAGATCTGTGAGTATTTAAGTCAATGAGGACTCCTTCGAACGGTCAAGATTGTAGGATGTGTTGATTCCTAGAGAATAAGCAATTAGAGAAGTGATGGAAACAAACTTGAAAGGTTCGTAGTGGGATTATGAATTCATGGCTTTATGGAATTGTGAGATGTGGCGATTAAGGAAGACAAGTGGTTAGAGTGTAGCGAAAGCGTAATAAGGCCACATAGTTGAGTGAGATAATGACTATAAGGGTATTGCATTTGATGAAGAGAAGTAAATGGCAAGTTTCAGGGACGAAACCTCTTAAGAAGGGGAGATTTGTGACATCCGAAATTTGGACAATTATAAGATAAATAATATTGGATTTTCAAGGTTTAAAGGACAATAGTTGGACGCGATTCTATTTAGCCTAAAAAAGGATTTTGAAAATCCTGAGGCGTCGAGCAAAGGAAATCGAGCCGTTGAATTGAAGCGTCGATACCATTCGCGTCTAAGCCTAACCCTGAACGCAATTACTTCGGTAGCCTGAACCAAATGTCCCACTAGTTCAAAAATTCCAAATGACCGAAATACCCCTAGATATTATTCATATAAGCCAGATATCATTAATATTGACTTGATCATGGGCCCCGTCTCATTAATGCACATCAACTCAATGTCAATCCATCAAGTTAAGTCAATCACTCTTCAACCACCATCAACCACCCCACTACGTCATTATTCATGAATAGTCCAAGGCTTCCAAAGGAAGTTTCATCCAATCAAAGGGCAAGACTCCCTCTTCACTCTTCACTCTTCACTCTTCACTCTCACTCTCTTGGCTCCTTCTCTCCCTCATTTTCCTCTTCATTTTCGTGGACAACTTCCCCATCCCGAGCTCCCTCTCTTTCTCGGTTTTCTGCGCACGCCCGGGAAGAAATCGTTTGTTTGAGCTCATCCGGAGGGCGAATCGAGCTCTGTTTTTTCTTACGTGACCGTAAGATCGAGGGATATTCAAATATGAATGCTGATCATCAAAGAAACCTCTGGATTTTCGTGGGTTGGGGTAGAGCAGAAGCTGGTCAGTGGAGACCCGGCAATTCGTCCGGTGCGATTTGGACGTCGTTCCTCTTCGTACGCATTCCTAAGGCAAGTAACTCTTCTACTCTGACCACTAGCTTTTCCAATTTTCATTCGTTGGAGCGATTTGTGTCTTTTTGAAAAATAGGTATTGTCGCGACCCGGCATCCGAGGCGATTGGATGATCGGGCGAATGGATTGCCAAAGGGCTACGATGACGGGCTCTTGGCGCGGGCCCTCCCAGGCCCATACCAAATCGCGACGGGATTTGTCGGTTTTGACCTTAGTGTAGTCGGGTGGCATGTGCAGTGTGTGCATGCAATTGGAGTCGCCACCGATTTTTTTGGGAGGTAGACCGGATACCTCATCGAGTGATTGGGAGGAGTCACTCGATCCTACGCAACCAGAGATTCTAGAGCCGGGGATTTGGTTACCCTAGTTTAAACTAGAGTCCTTTCGGTTACCGTTCGGGGTTGATTATTACCTAACTTGTGAGCACGCGAGGTTTATATCAATCCTGACTCCTAATCATGTTTTTGTCAATCACTAAGCGTTCATGCAAATGTTCTTGTAGGTGTTCATTTCATGGCATTTTCTAAATATGCAATCCTAAGAAAAAGCAATCAATACATCAAAGGAAATAAAGAGAATAGAAATAAAACGACAAGGACAATAATAAAAGCTACGCTAAAATAATAAAGAAAAACCCGCAACTCGTCGGGTATTTACAATCCCAGATATTAAACCCGAGACATGATCGGGTGTACAACAAATAAGACCGGAATGGACATCGGTCATACTCCATGGTGAACTTGAGTCTAGTTAATGTAAATATGCAATAAAAGGAATTTTCGAAAATTTTCCGTTTTTTTTTTTTATTATTTTTTTTTGTGAAAGAGATATCGAGGCAAGCTGAACATGACCAATGCTGATTTAATTGAAGATGTGATGAAAACCTCACTTGAAGACGTGATTCCGGTCCATTTTGGAAAGTTTTTGTTAAAAAAAGAGTCAACCGCAAGGGGGTCTTTCAACGCGATTATCTTAGTGTACAAATACAGCCAGAGAAAAGAGATCACACCTCATGAAACTAGGTGTGACCAGGTTTCAAGAATGACCAACGGTTCGAAAAATGGTTAAACGAGCACATCGCAATGGTATCAACAAGACAACTACTCGAAAGCCAACACTTAGCCAAATTCCAGACCCCTCACTTGGCAGTTCACCGAGGCATGTTCAAGGATGATTATCTCCATGGTCAAATACAATTAGAAGAAACCGATTATACCACATGAAACTAGGTATAACCAGGTTTCTAAAATGACCAACGGCTCGAAAAATGATGACCGAGCGCGTCGCGTCGACGTTAGAAAGATGGCCATTCGCAAATGGAAACCCAGAAATTCCCAGAAACCAGCTCATGAGGGCATGTTCGGGAGCGATTATCTCCATGGTCAAATACAATAAAGGAAAAACCAAACACATGACCTGAAACTAGATCAAACAAGGTTTCAAAATGTGTTTAAATATCCCAAAAATATTAAGGGAGCGCTCTATAACAAAAGCCATGAAGATGGCTTGCCGCAAAACCAAATCTGGGAAAAACTAGCTTCGCCTCACTTTGCAGCTCATGGAGGTGTTTTCAAGTGCCAATAACTTTGTACTCAAATTAAACCAAGGGGAACCGATCATACCACATGAAACTAGGTATGATCTAGTTTCCAAAACAATCGACGAATCAGGAAATGGTCAAACGAGCACATCGTAATGGTGTCGGGAAGTGACGGGTCTGAAGTGGTTACAACACTCAGAAAAAAAATTTTCAGTTTAAGCCAGACCGACCAAGCAACTTCGAGAGGGCATATCTCACCCCTCCGCTGGAAATAATGGGAAAAATAATATACCGATTCGAAGAGCTACACATCAAGAACAAAATGGAAGAGAAATGACTCATGAATAATGCTCGAGGAGAGAGAAAAATGCCCCGAAAGTCGAGGGTTTGGGCTGTTTAAACTCAAATCAGGGCACAAAACCAGACCAACATGGGGTATTCCCGACCTCGTAACTATCGTCAAAGATTGAACCGAGGGCAACCGATTGTATATACGTGTTCTACTACATATCAGGAACACAATCAATCAAGAATCTCCCAGAAATACCCATGGTAAGATAATGAAAAATGAGCACGAAGCAAGCAAGTCGGACCGAGTCCAACACTTAGGCAAAATTTTCAGATTGAATTTCCAGATTCTGATCAGACTAATGAGGCAACTTTGGAAGAGCATATCTCACACCTCGATCGCAATCAAGAGCAGAACAGCATATCAAAACGAAGATCTACACGTGTAGAATGCATTTGAGCAAAGAAACGACCGAATATCACGTGAAATCACCACAAAAATCAGGTTCAAAGTTGGGGGTTTGAACCACCCGAGGCATTTCATCAAACACCTTATGTGCAGGCAAAGGCTCAAACCAGAGAAAAACAATCGCGGAGGGGTATTTACACTACTTTTTTCGGCGACTCAGATGGCGGATGGACGTCGGTGATGGCTCGGTAGGTAGGTGGTGTGTAGGTGTATCTTGGTTGGGTGGTGGTCGCTCATGGAGCCTCTCGGTGTACTCCCGAATCACTCCTGAAAAACCCCCCCGTTGGCCAACCCGAACTCTCCTTCCTAAAAACCCCCGTCTCACCTTTCTTTCCTTCCTTTTTTCCTCCTCCCCGACACTTCCCTGATGAACTCTGGCGCCTCGGGGACTCCACTCGCTTGGGACTTCCCCATTCAACAACCCCCAAAAACTGAAAAGCCTCTCCTTTCTCTTCTTTTCTTCCATTTGTTCCCCATTTTCTTCCAACAAAAGCTGCCCCCTCTGCCGATCCTTCACGCGTGCATCATGGGAGGAAGAAGGAGAATAGTGGCCGGGTCATGGGTCGGGTCGGCCCGACCCGACGATCCGCCCGGCCAAGATTCGCTCAAATTGACCCAGAAATCGATCAAATTTCTCAAAATTGAAGCTAAAATTGGATTCTCCATGCTGGATTACATCTAAACATGTGGTTTTTACAAAACATTTGCTTGAAATTGCACAAAAAACCCAAATTTTTAGTTTGACCCGAAATCGAATTTTGAGCAATCCAAAGCCTAAACGGCGAAATCAGTCCAAACCACCCCCTCCAATGGATTTAGAATGATGAAAACTATAGGGTAGAGGTCTTGGATTTTCATGGGTGCCCCTAGAAAAAGTTTAATTTCATTTTTTGTCAACTTAGGGGCTAGATTGAAAAATGCAAAATCCAACTAAGGCCCCTTTTGCAAAATTGAGCAATTCCGGGTACAATTTGGCCAAGCTACAATTTCTGGTGATAGGGCATGATGTCACGACTCTAATATGTAAAAATGAGAATTTATTGGGTTAGAAAAGCAATTTTTTTAATAACCCGAAATTATGCTCAAAGAGAGAGCATATAATTTCGAATTAAATTTTCCAAATTTTCTTTAGCCAAAATGAAAAATAAATTTAAATAAAAATACTGGTTATTTTTCCATATTTTTGTGGCCTCAAATGCCATTTTTGTTCGATTTTTCTACTATTTTTGGTATTTTCCGAAAATATTAAAAAATGCGAAATTTATTTCGCTTTTTTTTTAATATTTTCGGAAAATACCAAAAATAGTAGAAAAATCGAAAAAAAAATGGCATTTGAGGCCACAAAAATATGGAAAAATAACCAGTATTTTTATTTAAATTTATTTTTCATTTTGGCTAAAGAAAATTTGGAAAATTTAATTCGAAATTATATGCTCTCTCTTTGAGCATAATTTCGGGTTATTAAAAAAAATTGCTTTTCTAACCCAATAAATTCTCATTTTTACATATTAGAGTCGTGACATCATGCCCTATCACCAGAAATTGTAGCTTGGCCAAATTGTACCCGGAATTGCTCAATTTTGCAAAAGGGGCCTTAGTTGGATTTTGCATTTTTCAATCTAGCCCCTAAGTTGACAAAAAATGAAATTAAACTTTTTCTAGGGGCACCCATGAAAATCCAAGACCTCTACCCTATAGTTTTCATCATTCTAAATCCATTGGAGGGGGTGGTTTTGGACTGATTTCGCCGTTTAGGCTTTGGATTGCTCAAAATTCGATTTCGGGTCAAACTAAAAATTTGGGGTTTTTGTGCAATTTCAAGCAAATGTTTTAAAAAAACCACATGTTTAGATGTAATCCAGCATGGAGAATCCAATTTTAGCTTCAATTTTGAGAAATTTGATCGATTTCTGGGTCAATTTGAGCGAATCTTGGCCGGGCGGATCGTCGGGTCGGGGCCGACCCGACCCATGACCCGGCCACTATTCTCCTTCTTCCTCCCATGATGCACGCGTGAAGGATCGGCAGAGGGGGCAGCTTTTGTTGGAAGAAAATGGGGAACAAATGGAAGAAAAGAAGAGAAAGGAGAGGCTTTTCAGTTTTTGGGGGTTGTTGAATGGGGAAGTCCCAAGCGAGTGGAGTCCCCGAGGCGCCAGAGTTCATCAGGGAAGTGTCGGGGAGGAGGAAAAAAGGAAGGAAAGAAAGGTGAGACGGGGGTTTTTAGGAAGGAGAGTTCGGGTTGGCCAACGGGGGGGGTTTTCAGGAGTGATTCGGGAGTACACCGAGAGGCTCCATGAGCGACCACCACCCAACCAAGATACACCTACACACCACCTACCTACCGAGCCATCACCGACGTCCATCCGCCATCTGAGTCGCCGAAAAAAGTAGTGTAAATACCCCTCCGCGATTGTTTTTCTCTGGTTTGAGCCTTTGCCTGCACATAAGGTGTTTGATGAAATGCCTCGGGTGGTTCAAACCCCAACTTTGAACCTGATTTTTGTGGTGATTTCACGTGATATTCGGTCGTTTTCTTGCTCAAATGCATTCTACACGTGTAGATCTTCGTTTTTGATATGCTGTTCTGCTCTTGATTGCGATCGAGGTGTGAGATATGCTCTTCCAAAGTTGCCTCATTAGTCTGATCAGAATCTGGAAATTCAATCTGAAAATTTTGCCTAAGTGTTGGACTCGGTCCGACTTGCTTGCTTCGTGCTCATTTTTCATTATCTTACCATGGGTATTTCTGGGAGATTCTTGATTGATTGTGTTCCTGATATGTAGTAGAACACGTATATACAATCGGTTGCCCTCGGTTCAATCTTTGACGATAGTTACGAGGTCGGGAATACCCCATGTTGGTCTGGTTTGTGCCCTGATTTGAGTTTAAAACAGCCCAAACCCTCGACTTTCGGGGCATTTTTCTCTCTCCTCGAGCATTATTCATGAGTCATTTCTCTTCCATTTTGTTCTTGATGTGTAGCTCTTCGAATCGGTATATTATTTTCCATTATTTCCAGCGGAGGGGGTGAGATATGCCCTCTCGAAGTTGCTTGGTCGGTCTGGCTTAAACTGAAAATTTTTTTTCTGAGTGTTGTAACCACTTCAGACCCGTCACTTCCCGACACCATTACGATTGTGCTCGGTTGACCATTTCCTGATTCGTCGATTGTTTTGGAAACTAGATCATACCTAGTTTCATGTGGTATGATCGGTTCCCCTTGGTTTAATTTGAGTACAAAGTTATTGGCACTTGAAAACACCTCCATGAGCTGCAAAGTGAGGCGAAGCTAGTTTTCCCAGATTTGGTTTTGCGGCAAGCCATCTTCATGGCTTTGTTATAGAGCGCTCCCTTAATATTTTTGGGATATTTAAACACATTTTGAAACCTTGTTTGATCTAGTTTCAGGTCATGTGTTTGGTTTTCCTTTATTGTATTTGACCATGGAGATAATCGCTCCCGAACATGCCCTCATGAGCTGGTTTCTGGGAATTTCTGGGTTTCCATTTGCGAATGGCCATCTTTCTAACGTCGACGCGACGCGCTCGGTCAATCATTTTTCGAGCCGTTGGTCATTTTAGAAACCTGGTTATACCTAGTTTCATGTGGTATAATCGGTTTCTTCTAATTGTATTTGACCATGGAGATAATCATCCTTGAACATGCCTCGGTGAACTGCCAAGTGAGGGGTCTGGAATTTGGCTAAGTGTTGGCTTTCGAGTAGTTGTCTTGTTGATACCATTGCGATGTGCTCGTTTAACCATTTTTCGAACCGTTGGTCATTCTTGAAACCTGGTCACACCTAGTTTCATGAGGTGTGATCTCTTTTCTCTGGCTGTATTTGTACACTAAGATAATCGCGTTGAAAAGACCCCCTTGCGGTTTGACTCCTTTTTTTAACAAAAACTTTCCAAAATGGACCGGAATCACGTCTTCAAGTGAGGTTTTCATCACATCTTCAATTAAATCAGCATTGGTCATGTTCAGCTTGCCTCGATATCTCTTTCACAAAAAAAAATAATAAAAAAAAAAAAACGGAAAATTTTCGAAAATTCCTTTTATTGCATATTTACATTAACTAGACTCAAGTTCACCATGGAGTATGACCGATGTCCATTCCGGTCTTATTTGTTGTACACCCGATCATGTCTCGGGTTTAATATCTGGGATTGTAAATACCCGACGAGTTGCGGGTTTTTCTTTATTATTTTAGCGTAGCTTTTATTATTGTCCTTGTCGTTTTATTTCTATTCTCTTTATTTCCTTTGAATGTATTGATTGCTTTTTCTTAGGATTGCATATTTAGAAAATGCCATGAAATGAACACCTACAAGAACATTTGCATGAACGCTTAGTGATTGACAAAAACATGATTAGGAGTCAGGATTGATATAAACCTCGCGTGCTCACAAGTTAGGTAATAATCAACCCCGAACGGTAACCGAAAGGACTCTAGTTTAAACTAGGGTAACCAAATCCCCGGCTCTAGAATCTCTGGTTGCGTAGGATCGAGTGACTCCTCCCAATCACTCGATGAGGTATCCGGTCTACCTCCCAAAAAAATCGGTGGCGACTCCAATTGCATGCACACACTGCACATGCCACCCGACTACACTAAGGTCAAAACCGACAAATCCCGTCGCGATTTGGTATGGGCCTGGGAGGGCCCGCGCCAAGAGCCCGTCATCGTAGCCCTTTGGCAATCCATTCGCCGATCATCCAATCGCCTCGGATGCCGGGTCGCGACAATACCTATTTTCAAAAAAGACACAAATCGCTCCAACGAATGAAAATTGGAAAAGCTAGTGGTCAGAGTAGAAGAGTACTTGCCTTAGGAATGCGTACGAAGAGGAACGACGTCCAAATCGCACCGGACGAATTGCCGGGTCTCCACTGACCAGCTTCTGCTCTACCCCAAACCCACGAAAATCCAGAGGTTTCTTTGATGATCAGCATTCATATTTGAATATCCCTCGATCTTACGGTCACGTAAGAAAAAACAGAGCTCGATTCGCCCTCCGGATGAGCTCAAACAAACGATTTCTTCCCGGGCGTGCGCAGAAAACCGAGAAAGAGAGGGAGCTCGGGATGGGGAAGTTGTCCACGAAAATGAAGAGGAAAATGAGGGAGAGAAGGAGCCAAGAGAGTGAGAGTGAAGAGTGAAGAGTGAAGAGTGAAGAGGGAGTCTTGCCCTTTGATTGGATGAAACTTCCTTTGGAAGCCTTGGGACTATTCATGAATAATGACGTAGTGGGGTGGTTGATGGTGGTTGAAGAGTGATTGACTTAACTTGATGGATTGACATTGAGTTGATGTGCATTAATGAGACGGGGCCCATGATCAAGTCAATATTAATGATATCTGGCTTATATGAATAATATCTAGGGGTATTTCGGTCATTTGGAATTTTTGAACTAGTTGGACATTTGGTTCAGGCTACCGAAGTAATTGCGTTCAGGGTTAGGCTTAGACGCGAATGGTATCGACGCTTCAATTCAACGGCTCGATTTCCTTTGCTCGACGCCTCAGGATTTTCAAAATCCTTTTTTAGGCTAAATAGAATCGCGTCCAACTATTGTCCTTTAAACCTTGAAAATCCAATATTATTTATCTTATAATTGTCCAAATTTCGGATGTCACAAATCTCCCCTTCTTAAGAGGTTTTCGTCCCTGAAACTTGCCATTTACTTCTCTTCATCAAATGCAATACCCTTATAGTCATTATCTCACTCAACTATGTGGCCTTATTACGCTTTCGCTACACTCTAACCACTTGTCTTCCTTAATCGCCACATCTCACAATTCCATAAAGCCATGAATTCATAATCCCACTACGAACCTTTCAAGTTTGTTTCCATCACTTCTCTAATGCTTATTCTCTAGGAATCAACACATCCTACAATCTTGACCGTTCGAAGGAGTCCTCATTGACTTAAATACTCACAGATCTATCTAGCAATACCAGCCTGTGGTTCACTAACAGTTCCTATGGACAAGTCCGACTCATTTTTTACACTCGTCAATCCACATGGCGTTATTCAATACCATAATGTCTATCTCATTTCACTCAACAGAGTGTCCATTATCAATTAGGACGTAACACATTTCAGCCATTTCTCGATGCCTATTTCACATGCCATGCCAAAGATTATGTTGGTTACGGTCTTTCAAACAAAACAAATTTCACACCCCACCACGATACTGTCGGATTGCTGGCCGGCTAGTTCGTGTGTGGGTCTCATCACAAATCAAGGTAACACTAATGACACGGCAAGAGTCCTCTATGATCACAACGGAGGCACACAACACAAATGCTTGACTTTCACCAATATCCACAAGGCATCTAAGCATTCCTCATAGGCAATGCTATGCATTTCTCTAAAACATTTTACAAAATACCAAACGAATCTCAAGTTTTTCTCTTGCAATCCAATTATGAGTGGTCACAGGGTTCATTACATACGATTGGTATGACTTTACACTACGATTTGCAGTGTCTTCTGGTAGTCCGTAAGATTCGTACGACTGGCACGATGCGGTACTATCAGGAAAAATAGTACACGACTGGCATGACAGAGCACTACGACTGGCAGTGTCTTTTGATAGTCCATAGGATTCATATGACTAGCTCGACACGGTT
>JAGVVM010008985.1:0-28857 GCA_019149425.1 Psidium friedrichsthalianum
CCTTGGTGTGTGCCCCCCCCCCCCTCCCTCTTTTTTGTCCCTTGATTATTGGGTCGCTGTTTATGTTGAAGTAATTGCACCTTACTCCCTCAATCCAAATAGATGTAGCCATGAACGGAAAAATATCGAACATGAAAGGAAATGTTATGAAGCGATGTACTGAGTTCAGGTTTACTCAGAAAATCTGTGGGTGAAGTCTTTTGTCAAGAATTACCTTTTTAATGAGTTAAGCGTACACGAAAGAAAGAGGTTTAAAACCCCTTATGAATTATGAAAAGTAGGAATAGCCATCGTACAAATACTTTACGAGTGTGGGGGTGTCTTGCTAAAAGTAGCTGTTACCATACACCAAAGAAACGAAGATAGCGTCCTTAAACGGTGGACTGTTCTTTATAGGCTATGCACAAAACAGATAATGCATATCGTTTTCTTGTATACGAATCGAAAATCCTGATATATACAAGAATGCCGATCAGGATCTAGAAAATGCATCATTCTTTGAAGATGTTTTTTCGTTGTAGCGTAATATCCAATGAGGGATCCAAGTTCGTCTAAACGAACGATGAGAACTAGAATGATTGAAAGCTCATAAGCAGATCATGACGCTTGAACCGAGAGCGTCATCATAAGAGCAAGAGTAGAAAATCATTTTGGTAAATGATTTTTCTAACTTTATTGTTAAAAAAGGACCATTGAATTATGCAGAAGCCGTATCATCCCCCCCTTTTTTTTTTTTGAGGACTTCGTATAGGAAAGAAAGCAATAAAAGAGTGAAATTGAGTCTGTGATTTTGCTAGAATCACACTTGGGAGCTAGTGGACCTCCTCCCTCAAGGGTGTTGTTTTCATGGTCCCTTTGCTTGTATAAACCATTGGCGGTCAAAAGGATTTTTAAAAAGAAAATGAAGCTAGTATGGCGTCTATTGATAATGTATAAATGCCAGACTCGTAATCAATAGGATATCAGAACAACGAGAAGGCTTAAATTTACTTTAGTATTACTTATTCATTCCTGCCTTTAATGCAGTACGATGAAAAATTTCCATTAGCGAAGATACTTGCACAATTTGCAGCATTGCGAATCTAGAGAGTACATTCAAATGGATGTAGAAAACAGCGTTTCCTAATGGTGTAATTGGGAAAGAAATCTACTATGGAACGACCTGAGGGTTTTGTTAGTCTCAGGTAACAAGAAAAGAAAGTCTGTAATTGGTGAAATCATTGTGTTGGCCTAAAAAAGGCCAAAACGAGTGGAATGAAAGTTTGAATAATGCAATGATTACCAATGGCTTCCAACAGATCAATGAATGCGATAAATGTGTATACATATAAGAAACACGAAAAATGGCCTAATATGTCACTTCTGTGTCTTAGTAGGATGAATATACTCATTGTTGGTAGTACGTGATGACAAAATGAAATCAAATCTAACCAAGAATATGTTGAATCAAGATGACATGAGAAGGAGCATGGACTTGCCTGATGCTTTGTGATTTTAGGAATGAAAATCACAAGAACGATCAGATGAGTATCATTGTAAGCCAATAGGTCACACTGATGGGACAAGATTCTTGAAAATCAACCTGAATGATTCTTGGTATTGCTGGCATACACCATTTGACAATAGTCTTCATTTGTCCAAAGAACAGAGGGATTCGAGTAGTATTTCTCAAGCTAGAGTACTTCTAGAGTTATGAGAGTCTAAGATACTGTAATGAGCTTGTACTAACCAGTACATTAGACCTATAGCGGTAAATAAATTGAGTACACCAGATATACGAAGATGAACAATCGAAATGCTAGATCATTGGAAGAGCAATAGCTCGAGTTAGTACTTAGTACTTGCTGGTATACACGGAATCATGTGCCCTGGCACAATATACAGTATACTCACAGCTGATCCTATAAGGAATATATGTGATGCGAAGCGTATTTGATATAAATGATTCCAAAGTCCTACTAGTGGATTATTATCTTTACACCTAGCAGTGCAGCCGTATCTTGGAAAATCCTTGTAACAAACTGTTATAGCCAGATTACACTATGAAGGGTTGAAATCTTGTAGTTATAAGACGTTGGATAATGTGGTGAAGAGGATGATAATGGCTACCAGATTTTTTAGAGGATATTCCTTAAACTGGCAAAACCCGCGCCGTATCAATTTGTATTACATTGTGACTAGTCATCTGTCGATTGGAAGAGCACATGCTAGTAAACATGTATAATGTAAGTCTTAGACCATATATGTCGGTAGACATAATACGCATTAGACAACTGTTACTCCTCAACTATGAATTAGCTCTATTGATATATCAATCAAAGGATAATATTGCGGTATCCGTCCTAACCATAAGAGTTAAACAGAGAGTCATGTGAAAAAATTGAAAGCAGGCATGGGACTGAAAGCTCCATGAAAGAATATAGTGATTATAGGTTAACCCAGCAACCTAGTGACATGAGATACAAGATTAGGTGAAAGGCCAAGGACATAGCTCTAATGATATAAAACTAGTGAGGTCACTGGGGGGTCTTATATGCCCTGAAACCATCCTGTAAAATAGCAGAGACCATTGTAAAGGGATAAGGATAGCCAAATGGGCTTAATGACTCTTAAGTAGGAAGTAACCAATAATTAACATCTCCAAAATTAAGTATCACCTATGTGAGAGATGAGTGAGCATCGCTTACAAAGGAGAATTATTCAGGCCTAATTCTTTAAGAAACTATCTCGCCTTTGCCACCAGCGTGGATGTTCATGCATGGCCAAAACGAACATAATCAGATGAATGATAGAAACAAACGTTAGATGATTCATTAGTGAGTTGATATAGTCTCTTACATAATGAAGCAGGACAGTCAAAAACTATCATGTTTACTGGACAGCTAGTAAAGTAAAGTATTCGCAAGAGAAGCGTTCAAAGGGTTATATACTATGAGCCTATCTAGCAGGTTTCAATTGTTGAATGCACTATCACAGAGCCCAAAACTAAAACAATTTTCATTCTATGTGTGGAGGGATTGTTGGAAATATAGGGTTGAATAGAAAATGTCTCAAGGACACTTTTTGAGTTAGAAAGCTGGAAGTGAAAACACTATGTCCCACATAGAAAAGGAAGAAGGCTTTTAGTTGTGTTATATGGAGTTACACGCTTTGGAGGTAACTTCATACACAAGAACTATGCCTCTGCATGCGCACGCAGCTTGGTGGGGGGGTTGGGGGGGGGGGGTGCCAAATTCAGGAATCCCGTACGTATAGCAGAAATTTGGCACGCTAGGTTAGTGCTCTCATTACGACCTGCGTTTTACGGCGACTGCAGGACTCGATAAAGAGGGCCTCTGCGCCCCCCCTCCCCCCCCTTTGCTTTCTGCTATTGTATAATTTTATTTTTAACTCTGTCCGTTAGAGAATAAAGTTCTCTATTTAATAACCGGTTCGTACACGGTCCGGTGATATCAGTGTGTAATAGCACGGACCGTTACGAGTTATCCGAAGTGTGGCCGTTACAGCAGCGGCTAATATCGGCTTGTTACGAACGGATATACGGCATGTAACGCTGCTAGAAAGGAGTTAATTTTGTAATGGCGTAACGGCCGATTTGCAGTTACAAAATTTAATTGTCCGTTATTTTCATATTCCGAAATGCACCCTCCTTGCTCTATAAATAGTTGCTTTTCCCTTTGAAGTTTTTCATCGAATTTCCAGACGCTTCTCTCTCTCTTTCTCTCTTGCATACGCGGAGTTTTTCCGAATTCTTTCTCTCCTCTCTTCCGGTGTTTTTCCGAAAGTGTTTCGGTCGGGGTTGTTCAAAGTTCGCCGAGGGCTCGGAGTGTTGTTTCACTTCTTTGCTGCGTGCCGTTGTATCCTGGAGACAGACGTTCACGAAACCTTCAGCGAGTGCCGTGAGGGGAACGAATTTGTTTTAAGGAAACTGTGTAATACACAGGCCTCGGTATTTCATTTGTGTCGATTATATTTGCCCATATTTCTTTCGTTAAATTGGATATATCCAATTCCATTTCATTTATTTTATATAATTGTTTTGCTATATTAATGCCATTTTGAATTCTGCTAACAGGGCCATCCTACAATCAATATACACAATATCAGCTCCAGGAAGTTTTGAGAATTGATAGATAGCTAGAAGTACAAATACAAAAGCTAAGTACCTCCCCATTGCTCGAGAAATGTAGCTATTCTTTGGGTCATCTAAAAGAGCCCGGAATGACTGAGTGTTATCGGCAAAAAAACCCCAATCCAGAACCCCTATTTGAATTAGTAGAAGCCATGCAATGTAATTGTTAAACCTAAATTTTGATTTTTTTTTATTTATGTTGCATAAAATTGAGAATTCATTATCACAAAAAATATTTCCTCATACATTGCACTTTTTTGTGTTAGTGGCAAGGAATTGACTTAATTTGACAGGCGATCGGGCTAGACTTAAAGTGAAAATTTTCGGCAAGCATGGACATGAGTGTGCCGAATTCTGGTGGTGAGTTTGGTTTTAATTCAAGATTAAATTTAGCCATTTTTGTTATGTAATTGTGTGACGCTTTAATTAATTACCCATGTTGGTTAATTAGACTCGATTAGGCGTGAAATTGCGTCATAGACCACGAGAAAGCCATTTTCGGCCACAATCATCTCCTCTTCCCCCTTGGACGAAAATTCCAAGTATTTTGCTAGATTAGGACTCTTAAAGATCAAAATTCAGAATTTATTAAAAGAGTCCTATCCCCAACTAGAGATTAGAGTTTTAAGAAGTTGAAACTCTATTCTATGCAACCAAAATAACTGAGTAGTTTTGGAGGTTGTGGACTCTAATGATCTAATGGCTCAAAATAATCCTATTAGGACTAGTATCTATGTTCTTATATAAGCAAGCCGTAGCTCAAAGCAAAAGGGGGGGAACGCTCAGAGCTCCACTGTTTTAATACCGAGAGAGAGAAATTGAGAGGGTTCGTGGAAGGAGAAGGAAGGAAAAAAATTCTTTTCAACAAACAGAGGAAACGTGAAAAGCACGAGAAATTCAAGGCTCATTGGTCGAGATTTAGTCGTGTGTTTCCACCGTTTGCCTTGTCATGAGCCGTCCCACTACCACACCGCTGTGCTGTCCATAGTTGCTGGTGCCGCCGTTGCCGTAGACACTGCCATAGCCGCTCCCACCAGTGCTGCCATTGAGGCTGCTATCTAGGCAGTCTATTGTCACTTATCAAAAATTGTTTGGCGCGATTCCAAGCAAATTTCTTAGCAGCTGATCAGGACCTGATTTGATGTCGTTCGGGCGTTGGGAGTATTGCTATTTAGTGTCTCTAATCCTCGCTGTTCAAGGATCGAATTCACGTTGTTCAGGAGTTTTTTAGCTACTGTTCGGTGGTTTTTCCTGCTGTTTCAACCCCAAAACAGCCCTATTTTGGGGCATTTTCACTTGCTGGTTTAGTACAGGTTTTAGCGCATTAACTGAGTTGATTATCACACTCTTTTGGCTCAAATACCTACTGTCCAGAGCCACTAAGGGTGTGGAATTTTTGCCGCAAACTCTGTTTGATCGAGCTCATTGGTGCGCGAACTCCTCTAACCAATTGGCCTTCAAGTTTCCAACTCAAGTTCCAAATTAGGTAACTTTTCTATCTAGATATATTCTGAGAATTTGTTTGCATGAAACAAATTCTTTCATATACGATAATATGGTAATTACCTAATTGGATGAGTTTTGGATGTCTGCTCGATCTTATGGACATTGCATGAATTTTTCGAATTCCTAACATGTTTTGAGAGATATTTGAATTTATCTTTGGCATGTTCGATATGCTCTCGATTTGTTTCTCAAGTTGATTTGAATCTTGATCTTATCTCAAATATATTGTGCATGTCATCCGAAGTATTTTAGATATCTCAAGTTGGAATTTGAAAATTTTGGTAAGATATCGAAAAAAAAACTTTGGTCTTGATCGAATCATATCTTTTTACAAAAATCTGAGAATATATCTTAATCATTCTAAAAAATTCTAAAAGATAATCTTTCCAATTTTTTTAAAGATGTGAATATCCTTTGCGGATAGGGCCATTTGCCTTTCAAAATTCGGCAATTCTTCCCTTTAGTGGCCATAAAATTTCATTCATCTTTTATATAGTCTAAATCATAATTTTTATAATATCCTTGAGTATAGTACATGTTCCCTTGCACCTTTGTCCCTCGGATGCATGCATTATAGATGGTCATCTGACTTCACCCTTGAGGTACGACGTCATCCGCATAAATGAAATTGTTTCATCTCATCTCATAACTTTGGGACTAGACCGACAATTTCATTTAAATCATCATTCGACCCCACCTTCGGGGTACAACGTGAATATATTCCCTTTCCGACCCTAAACTTTGGGATACGAAGTGAATTCATCGGAAAATTCAGATCATAAGGTGTACAATACTCAACGTTTACTATACTTTTATTTGAATCTTTTTTCTAAAAAAAAATCATAAAAAGAACATCAAATCATAGTCCAAAATGGAATTAAATGTTAAAATCCTTTTAAAATAAAATTAGACTTTGTGTAAATCAATTTCTCAATTTATATTAATTGTTATAAACCTTTGGATCATCTTTTATTTTTTGCCTTTTACTTAATCCGAAAATACCAAAAAAAGGTCATTCATGTGCATTTCATATAGGGTCGATCATGCATAATTTATGTCATTACATCATGCACATTTACCATGTCATTATATGTCATTCATGCATTTTTATTCATGTCATATAGGTAGATTGCATCCTTCGCATGTCATGACTTTTAAATTTTAACTCATATTTTGTGTGCATTGAAACTCATATCATGTTCAATTTTTTTTTTGAAAATTATCATGAATTATTCATTCATGTTATTTGCATATCATTTAATTAGAATCCACATTCTTCTTACATTAAAATTTGATTTTTTCCAAAGTCATCATGCATGTCATACAGTTTGCTTGAACATCATGTAATCATGTTTGCATTCATATAGTTAGGCCTTACATTGCATGTTACATTCATTTAAACAAAAAAACCTAAAAAATACCATTGCACCTTGCTTTATAAATCAAATCTATTGAATTTGCCAATTCAAGAAATCTTCACAAGAATGGTACCAAAAGGGTGTTTAATTGAAAAATTAACATAATTAAGCCCCCAAACTAAATATCTAGTTTGTAGAAAATAAAGTATTCCTCCTAATACTTTATTTAGGGTATTTAAACTACCTACAAAAAAAAAAAAAGTGACAGCTCTAAAATTTAAAATCATTTGAACATAACCTAAGTTATGAATTGGTAGAGCTTGGGAGAGCTCGCACAGATTAGATTAATGTGTGAATTAATAGTAATCTTGTCTATTAACATGAAATTCCCTAATTTTTAGGTCGTTGGAAGGTAAATTACAGAAGATGGAACAAAGAAAGCATAAAACACTGAGAGGAATCGAGCTCACGCCACATTTAGTTTGGATCCTCCCAAAGAATTTGTTAGCGTGTATTCTACTCCCTCGATAGGAAGGGCACATGGCGCCTTTATTTGACATTTTTATTATTTTTGTGTCCAGGTCATATAAGCCTAGCCCTTTTCTTTTGAATGTGCCTAAAAAACCAAATAAATAAGGTTGGAGAGGGCTTTGCTCTTGAGCGTGTGTTGCCCTTAATTCGTTACTTGGTTTTCTTCCCTGAATCCATATTTTTCATTGGGGATTGTGCTTTATGGGTCATGAAAAAACTAATGCTATATTATACTCGCTTCACTTAGTAATTAAGTAATGTAACGAGAGCGCGATATCCTAATATAATAGATATCTATTGGACATGGCCCTAGTTTAAGGTGAACTAGGATAAAACCATTTCTCGATTTCTCTTTCTTTATTTATATGCTTTATTTCATTGTGATTATGTACTGAATCCTAACAGAATCGATTCCCTAAAGATAAATGTTGATGGCTCTTTTGTTGCAGGGAGCTTCGTAAACATGATCGTTGGTGTCCTTCGAGATGCTTCTAGCCTGCTACTCCGATGGTTTGCAGAAAAAAATCTAACCTTTATCACCGATTCAAGTTGAAGCGAAGGCTCTTGTGGAGGTGCTGAAGGTCTTCAAATCTAGAAGTAAGGAGGAATCGTACTTGGAGTCTGATGGCGTGTCTTGATCGACGCTTTATTCAAAAGAGATGCAACCCTATGGAAGATCGAGGCTCAGATTTTGGAGGCCCAAGCCCAGCTTGTGGCCCATTGTGGTAAGATCTGCAAATCAGGTTGCGATTGGATTACTGGGGCCATTCGTTCGGATTCGCTTCCTGTCTCATAATTGTCTAAACCCCCCAAATTTTATGGGACTTTCTTTGCTGCAACGCCCCCCTCTTTGGATGTCTTTTATGAACTCTTGCTGATAACTAAAGGAAGCTTGTCTTTTTTGACCAGAAAAACAAAAAACCCTCTTGTAATTCTCTCAAATCGAGTTCAATTCTCACATTTATCCAGTGTTTTCGTGCTTTTCTCTTGGGGTAGGTGACGAAACTCTCGCGCTCTTGAGATAAGTCCTCGACTCCCTTACTTTCAATTCCAGTGGAAACTCATGCTAGGACATGTAATGTCTATGTAGAATTCATAGAATGTAGAATTCGTCATTCTTCCACCCTGTTTTGAATAAAAAGCACATGTTGTTAGGCTGTCGTGATGCCGAAATAAAATCTCAAATTGGATGATACGTCGTTGTGCTGCCAAAATATCGCTTGTAATTATGCATGCTGGTATGCCATTATATGTGAAATTTGGCCATTCTAATGCTGGCTGAAGAAAGAAAATATAATGCATGCTTTTGCTGGTATAATATATGAATCTGGAGGGAAATATAAGGTTGTGGACATACTGAAGTGCCGGCATTAGAGCACGCCATTTATTTGAAGAGCCATTCCATAGTTCATGTACCAAGGGACTAATCCACGTCTAAGATTAGCTATGATAAAGCGGCTAGAAGTTAAAAGGTTCAATCGTTATGTGATTCGAGCACCTTGAACTAAGGCCCATGTATCTGATTATTCATTTCATGTTTTTGACATTGAAAATGATATTGGGTCAAACAGGTCATATTCATGTGATTATTGCTATGTCATGTCTTACATGTATCTCGATTGTCATGTCACATGACACGATGACCCCGCCATGTCGTATCGCTTCTCATTGTGTCTTGCATCTAATTTATCAAATCGTGCTGCATGCATATTTGTCTGCCATGTCTCCTACATCATCTTGTAAATTGCATCCGATTTTCATGTTTCTCCATACGTGATCGTTTTTTTTATATGTATTGTTTTATTGTCACATGTTATGATTGAATTTTGAACGACAATTAAAAACAAAGTCACGCCGCTGCACAAGACAAAGAACTCAATCAACTGGTACTCACATTGATCAAGTGTTTCGCAACATTTCAAGATTTTAAACCAAAAATTTCGTGCATAACTTAGAAATTAATGGATGAATATTTTAAAGGGCTCAAGCGGACTCGGTTCCGGGTACATGAAATGGCATCGTGGGATGCTAATCCGTTCCATGAGTAACCGAAATTCTCGGACCTAAGGCCTCTAATTTCTAGACCAATTTCCTTGACGCGTAATGCTTAAATGGCCGATCTTCTTCATCATTGGCCTTTTAGGTGCCTGTCGCGACCCTCCCGAAAGGGTGATGAGGGCTAATGGATTGCTAGGCCCATTTTGGTATTCTGGGCTTCGCTCGGCCCTCCCAGGCCCTACCAAATCGCGTCAGGAAAGATTTTAAATCGAGATCGACCTTTGTGTGGTCGGGTGACATGTGCTCAGTGTGCATGCCATTGGAGTCGCCACCAACCATTTATTGAGGGTATGGTCGGAAACCCTATCGAGCGATTGGGAGAGATCGCTCGATGTTGGCGAAAAACAGAGATTCGGGTTCGGGGACTTAGTTACGCCGATATTACTATCGACGCCCTTTCGGTACCTATGTTGAGCGATTTTCCTAATCTAAGGAGTTCATGCAGGCGAGATTGGGTAAGGTAGGCTCTGAAAGTCTAAAGAGTTCATGCAAACGGGAGTATCTATCCTATCAATCACAATCATAGAGATAAATGCGCATCAAGAATCAATTCATAGAGAAATCACATCAAAAGCAGTCAAAACTAGCCTAGGGGAGTCTTATGAAGGCCTAGAAAACATGTCAATTGGGTTCAGGGGTGATTTGGAATGGTTTGGGTCAGATTGACCAGAGGGGCAAAATGGTCATTTTGGAAGGCTCGGGGAATCAAGAATGTGAAAATAGGTCAAACCAGTTGAATGTGGTTTTTTTCCCTAATTTCCACAATTTTTGAGGATTTTTCTGGATTTTTCTTAATTTTTTTAGATATTTCTAGAATTTTTTCGACTTTTTCTAAGACTTTCTAAGAATTTTCTTATTCGAAACATTTTCTATATTTTCTGGAAATTTTATTATTATTTTTTGTATTTTATTATTATTATTATTATTATTATTATTATTTTGGGATTTTTTTTTGGGACGATTGGCCCATGAGGGCAAAATTGTCATTTTGAAGAGGTTGGAAAGGAAAATCATTAAAAATAGGATTGGCTAGTTGAATATTAGCCCGTCTCCTAATTTTTGAGATTTTTGAGGATTTTTTGGAATTTTTTCGAGTTCGATTTGCCCATGAGGGCAAAATCGTCATTTTGAAAAGATTGGAAAAGAAAATTTCAAAATAGGATTGGCTAGTTGAAATAGCCCATTTCCTAATTTTTGAGATTTTTGAGGATTTTTTGAATTTTTTTCGAGGCGATTTGCCCATGAGGGGCAAAATCGTCATTTTGAAAAGATTGGAAAGAAAATTGTCAAAAATAGGATTGGCTAGTTGAAATACCCTTTTTCCTAATTTTTGAGATTTTTGAGAATTTTTTGGAATTTTTTTTTCGAGGCGATTTGCCCATGAGGGGCAAATCGTCATTTTGAAAGATTGAAAGGAAAATTGTCAAAAATAGGATTGGCTAGTTGAAATAGCCCATTTCCTAATTTTTCAGATTTTTGAGGAATTTTTTTGGAATTTTTAGGAATTTTCATTTTTTGGGAATTTAAAAATCATTTTTGATTTTTTTTTTTAATATTTCGATTTTTTTTTTTTTCGGACCGGGCCGGGTTGGCCCGGCCCGACTGTACGGGTCCCGAGTCGGTTTAAAATGACGTAGTTTTTGGGTTTTGATTTGAATTTTTATTATTTTCTTATTATCGACACAATACCCATCGGGGAGTTTTCTCGCACTAATTCCCGACTCCTCGGGAACACTCAACGGGAAATCCATACATGGGTACAAACTACAACATACCAGGAACGACGCGGATTAGAGATATGCGAGTAAAACGCGCCAAAGCATGACCGAAATCCCACGGAAAAACCCATGTTAGTTGCCTCACCAGACTTAGTTTTTTTTTTTGGTCAAAAGGGCTGCTCGTGGAGGCATTTTAACGTGTTATTTTCGAGCATCTCGGACGAACCCAGCAGCAAAACACACACTGACGCAAACTACAACATGCAAGGAATAGTGAGAAGTAATAAAATGACAAAACGTGCATGGGAAAATCAAGGGAAGATCGCCCGAATGTGTGAACCCGAGCAGCTCAGGGAGCCTGGGTTGAACCCAAGCGCATAGACAGGCCACGCGCCTTTTTTCAAGCTCGAAATCTCCCATCTCGCGCACGCCTTTTGGAAGAGAGTTCATTGTTAGATGAACTACGTGACCCAAGGTTTTCAAAAATGCCAACTTCCCAGCAAGAGATCAAATGCACGCATCGCAAACATGCCGGGAAGAACCTTCACGCACCGCTCAAACACTTAGCCAAAAATGACTGGGGTTCTCTCTAGCTTCTGAGCTCACTGAGGCATCTTTGAAGCCCCGTATCTCGGTCCACAAACAAAATCAAGAGGAGCCATTCATACCGTGCGAAGAGGGTAGAATGAGGTTTTAAGAAAACTTCATAGCTTGGAAAATGGTCGCACGACCGTGCTAAAAACGGGCCACGAACAGGCCCCTTCGCACTGCCCCCCAACACTTAGAAAAAAAAACAGCAATTGCCCCTAGCTTCTCAGCTCACTGAGGCGTTTCTTGGACTCATAACTCGACCCTCATTTGTGGAAATGGCGAAGAAACACACCACACGAAAAGCCATATATTGGAACAAAATGAAACAAAATGACCCAAAACGTCGTAGGATGAGAGAGAAAATCACCCCGAAAGTCGGGGGTTTGAACTGCTTGAAACTCAATCAGGGCACAAACCAAGCCAATGTAGGGTATTCCCGACCTCGTAACTATCCTCCAAGATTGAACCGAGGGCAACCGAGGATATATACGTGTTCTACTATGTACCAGAAACACAATCAACCAGGAATCTCCCAAAAATACTCATGGTAAGATAATGAAAAATGAGCACGAAGCGAGCAAGTTGGACCGATTTCAACACTTAGGCAAAATTTCCAGATTGAATTTCCAGATTCCTGATCAGACTAATGAGGCAACTTTAGAAGCGCATATCTCACACCTCGGCCGTAACCAGGGGCAACACAGCATATCAAAACGAAGATCTACACATGTAGAATGCATTTGAGCAAAGAAACGACCAAATATCACATGAAATCACCACGAAAAAACAGTTCAAAGTCGGGGGTTTGAACCACCCGAAGCATTTCATCGAACACGTTACGCGCATTGTTAGAAAACATGTATCCGGGGCGTTACACGTGAAGCCAAAGCACGCGGTACTACAAATGAGATGTAATGAGTGTGTAAACATGTATGGACATGGTCGGTTTGGTCCCGTTCGACCCGAGGATCAAACAAGACCAAACTGGGCAAAAATACTCAAACCAGAGAGAGGCAGTCACGGTGGGGTATTTGCGTTACCTTTTCCGACGACTCAGATGGCGGATGGACGTCGGTGATGGCTCGGTAGGTAGGTGGTGTGTAGGTGTATCCCGGTCGGGTGGTGGTCGCTCAGGGAGCCTCTCGGTGTGCTCTGAAATCGCTCGCAAAGACCCCCTGTTGGTCAGCCCAAAACGGCTCGAAAACCAGCCATGGGACCTCCTCTCTCTCGGTTTTTCTCCAAAAAATCGTGGAACCCCGAGCCTTGGACGTCGTCCCTTTCTTATAGAGCTCATGGCGCACTCGTACGCATGCTCACCCTCTTCGTACGTGCTCGGCCAGCTCATACATTCTTCCCCAATGGGATTTTTCGTCGACCTCCCCCGTACGCGAGCTGTCCGCGCCTTTTTCGTACCCATTCGGCACGCGCAACACGCCAACATTTGAAGGGGGAAGGTTCTCGAATCATTTCGGGGAAGACGTGGCATTTGTTGCTCGAAAACGGTCGCGGATTTAGTCCATTTTCGTCGGGTCTGCTGCTCGTGAACAGTGTCACGCATGGGGGGAAGACGATGAACAGTACCGGGTCAAACGGGTCAACCCGCCCGACCCGGTTGACCGAAAATCATCAAATTGGCCCCATAAATTACCTTTTTTCGAAAAATTGACACCGAAATTGAGTTCTCCAGCATGTTTTCCATCTAATAGAGGTATTTGGGGATAAAATGTTTAATTTAGTGCAAAAACCCCAAATTTCAAATTTGACCCGAAATTGGATTTTCAATAAATCAAGGCCTAAATGATTGAATCAAGCCAAACCCCCTCCATTAATGGATTTAGAACATCGAAAAGTATAGGGTGGTGGATTTTTATTTTCATGGGTGCCCCTAGGAAAATTTTAATTTCATTTTTGGTGATTTAGGGGCCAAATTAAAAATAAAAATTCCAATTGAGCCCTTTTGTCAAAATTGGGAAATTTCGGGCAGCATTGGACCGAGATAAAAATTTTGGATATTAGAAGGGGATGCCACAACTCAAAAAAAGTGAAAAATTAAAATAAAAAGATTCAAATTGCATTTTTTAAGCCCGATTTGGAGTTACGTTTGTGAAGGAACACATAATTCCAAATTGGATTTTTTAGATTTAATTGGGCCAGCATGAAAAGGGATTTAAAATAAAAATATTTGATATTTTTCCCTATTTTTAGGCCACGAAATATATATTTTTTGTGATTTTTTTGTTATTTTCCTAAAATATTAAAAAATAAAAAAATGCGAAAAATACCAAAAAATATTTTTTGTTCAAAATTGGTTCCTTAGGCTTGGCTAAGGCTTCCAAAGTTGATTTTTCAATTTTATAAATTTTTATGGATTTTTAATTAATTTTCTAAAAAAAAAACATGAAAATTCAGGTGTCAACAGTGCCCTTACACCGAAGTATTACGAACCGATTAATTGCAACTTTTATATGGTATTTGAGTTTGTGATCATTTGCATCCAGTTGACTATCCAAACTTATGATATGGGAAAGTTCTAGGAACCGAGCAATGCTAGCTAAAGCCCCACTACATGCTAATTATGGCCTATAATAATCTATCCTCCGAGGCATACGATGATTCTTTCGCCGTCCGAGGAGTTAATTTATCTACTAAAACATCGCGCGCCTCTACCCAAGATCTTATCATCGCAATTCCATTTTTATCTAAATTGAGGAGTAAATAGGCCACTAGATGCGGTATTTCGTCAGTGATCCTTTTAGGTCCTATCGTATACAAGTAGGAGGATGTCAATTCAACGTAGCAATGTAGAGGGAGACAACCTATAAAGCAAGGAGGTCTCGATAGACTTTTTGTAGAGGAAGTACTTGCTATAGACGAAGTGGACAATCGTCCACACTCCTGGAAAAAGAACATCTGACTCTTTATCGATTCACATCGAGTTCAAACCGGCACGTTGGAGTCATTCCCAAGACTTGGAATCCACGAAAAGCATTCTAGAGAAGATCAGAAGTGTGTTGGCCTCAAGATTCAAAACTAAACAAAGCACAAAAAGTAAAAAGCTTATATAGATGCCCCTTTTAACATTCGCGGTTTCGTCACGATGTCTCCGAAAACAACCGATTCAATCCCTTCTTAATTTCGACTAAACAAAAAAAAAAGCACACCCCTTCTCAATTGTTTGTGCCTAATGACAAATTTCTTATTTTTTGGCTAGGAATTGGCATATTTGCTAGATTAGATAAAATATGTTCAACCAAAACAGCTGAAAAGAAAATTCTTTGCCCGCGACGGGCGCTTACGGATCACGTGAGCGGCACGGTAGGAATCCCTCTGTACGTGTCCGGTCCTCGCCGAGCCGCAAGTAAACAAATTAAAAAAAGAAAAAGAAAAATCGGAAATGAAATTCGTTTTTCATTTTTTCATATGCCGGTCCTTTTCCAGGTCTTCGTCATGATCTCCAAGCGCCAGTTAACCACACACCACGCGCTCTAAATTAATTCACCAGTTCACCTTCTCCTTCTCCTTCGTCTTCGTCTTCATCTGCGTCTTCTTCACTGGAGACGTTGGGACGAAGAAAGGAACAACCGACGCCGCAGCTCTCTCGCTCCCTCTCTCCCTCCTCTCGATCCGCCCACTTGCAGTCTGCGGTTCTCGCTGCTGCGGCGGCGGCGGCGGCGGCGGAATGACCGAGGCGGCGTCCGAGGCGGCGTCCGAGCGAGTCGAGCTCGCCAAGCTCTGCACCACTCGCGATTGGTCCAAGGCAATCCGAGTCCTCGACTCGCTTCTGGCTCGGTCGTGCACTATCCAAGACATCTGGTAATCGTCTTCTTCTTCTTCTTATTCTTTATCCGGTCCTACTTCTAGGTTTTATGCGGATCCTGAGGTTTGGAGATTTGGAAATGCGATTGGTCGGTTTCGTGTGATTCTTCTGTATTTTGTTTGGTTTCCGCTGATCCTGTGGTGTCTGTCGTTTTTCGACCTGGTTCCAGCAATCGAGCTTTCTGCTACAGTCAATTGGAGCTGCACAAGCATGTGGTGAAGGACTGCGACCGCGCGCTTCAGCTGGACCCTGCGCTTCTTCAGGCTTACATTCTGAAAGGTTTGTCGTCGGTTTTTTGTCTCTCGATTTGCGTTTTTCCATTTCCGTTTCTCTGGGATGACCGATATACTTAGAGTGACAAAATGACGATTTTTTCTTTCTACTTTTTATTGTCAATATTAGGTTAATGAATGGTAATTTCGTTAATTTGAAGATGGATGATGTAATTGGAATATGGGATGTTCTGATCTGGGGTTTTAGTGGTGAATGCGGGGGTAGAACAAAATAGCCAGCAGACTAGCTGAGCGTTTAAGCTTTGCCCAGTGATTACCACTTGTAGATATATAGGTTGTATCCTTCAGGTAAAAGCATCTCTTTAAAAGTTTAAAATTTCTAGCTCTCTCTCTCTCTCCCCCCTAGATGGACCTTGGATTTCTGCTATTGTTCCAGGTTCTCTTTTTGTTCTTTGCACTGTAAATTCCATTGTAGAATATCGATGGATGCTTGTTGTAGAGCAGACTTTGGGATGGGGGCGGATTAGGGGAGGGGGTGATGCGGAAGGATTCTCATATCAATGCTCAATTTGAAGGGTTCAAATGTGATTGTATGAGGTGTCTATGTTAGGATTAATCTGACTATTGTCGCCTGCATTTCAAGGAGCTGTTATTTTAATAATCGTATAAAGAAGCTGTTAGTTATGCTCATCAATGGTGTTGCTCTCGTGCCTTTATAATTTATTTCAGCCAGTTTTCTTTTTGTTCGTTTCCTTCCTCATTTGGCTACCCTGTTGGTTTTTGTATTTTGACAGGCCCTTGAGGTTGTTTCATCATGCATGTATTGAGGAAACATCTAAATAGTTTCTGGATGATTTGGTTGACCTCTTTTTTCCATGTTATAGTACCCAAAATTTGCATGTATGATTATGAGTATCAATGCATTTCAATGCATATGTGGGGCTAGGAAATTTTCATGTTTGGTTATGAGTATAAATGCATTTCAATGCATATGTGGGACCAGTGTTACCCTTCTTCCTGTGGCTGCTTAAACTTCTAACTTTAAGCTCCAATTATCGTTAGAAGCTGTTGAAATTCGTACAGATTTTTGTATAAACTATATTTTATTGAGTGTTGAAGATTTAGCCAAGAGTGCGTTGAGGTTGGGAACACCTCAATTTGTTCTTAATTTGGTCATGGTTTTCAAGTTTGCATGTACTCATACTAGCAATTTATGTTAATTGGTGATATTTCAGTGATTCTCATTTTTCTTATTTTAGATATTAGAACTATTCTTTGTTTGAAGCGACCATTTTCATCAGGAATCTGTGTAGCATGCATCTGCATTTGTTGGTACAACTTGAGGTTAGTCTTGTAATTCTTCTAGGTCGGGCATTATCTGCTCTGGGAAGGAAAGGGGATGCTGTTTTGGCTTGGGAGAAAGGGTATGAACATGCTGTAAATCAGTCTACGGATCTGAAGCAGTTGCTAGAGTTGGAAGAGCTTTTGACTAATGCAAAACAAGATAAAACTGAGGCATCTGAGAACCATGCACACTCCACCTCAACTGTGTCTGTACTGGATTCTGTACCTCAAGTCAATGGAGAATCAAATGAAATTAGTCGGAATCAGAAGAGTTTGAGAGATGCATTAAAAAATTCCAGCAGAACGAATGGTACATCGGATGCTTCTTACAAGCCCAATCGGAGTTTGGACTTACCAAGTTGTTTTAGTAGTGAAGCCAAACAGAAAGAGAAGCTCGATTGCAAAATAAATGGAAGCCTTCATGTTCTTGATGATTCAAAATCTGAGTCCAAATCATGCGAGACATCCTTAACTGGCAGTGAATCATCTATAATTTGTGCTAAGCCAAGTGATATGGCTGAAACCTCTAGCAAATTGAGCGATAAGGTTGTTGCTCAAAGTGAAATGAGTAATGGAGTTACTCATAATGAAGTAACTGATGACACCAGGAGAAATAAAAAAGCCTGCGTTACTAAGCTTTCCAAGAACCGATCAATAAGTGTAGATTTTCGTTTGTCCAGGGGGATAGCACAGGTAAGCTCAATATATTGCTTCTTCATAGTGCTCCTTCACCTTCTTCACGCACTGAACTTCTTGACATCATAAGTATTGTTGCATAGGTCAATGAGGGAAAATATAACCAGGCTGTATCCATTTTTGACCAGGTAATTATTGTTCTTTCATCATTTTTTTATGTGGGTCTTCTGAAATCAATATAACAAATTGGAAAATTGGCATTCTTCTTTAATTCTTTTTATTCTTTGGCTACGTCTTTTCTGGATTTGAAAATATTGGGTGGGGATGATAGCATGGTGTAATCTTGGAACCACTCGTTATTTTCTGTCTCTACTTTCTTATGAGGAGATTATACACAGATATTGAGGGAGGATCCTAATTATCCTGAGGCTTTGATTGGAAGAGGAACAGCATATGCCTTCCAACGTGAACTTGATGCAGCCATCGCGGATTTTTCGAAGGTACTTTTCCCTTGTTTAGTTGCTGTATGTATTTGTTTCAATTACTTTCCCTAGTTTTCTTTCGCTAGGCCATTGAGGCAAACCCATCAGCTGGGGAGGCGTGGAAGCGAAGAGGGCAAGCAAGAGCAGCTTTGGGGAATCAGATAAGGTGAGAATTATCCTTTTCATTGTCCCCCCTCCATTTAAAATATTAACTTATTCCAAACCAAAGTAAAGAATTGCCCTTGATACCCATCTCCATTGTCTATATATTCATGCAGATATATAGCTAACTTATACTCACATGCAAATATTAATCAGTATATATGTTAGTATATGATTTCACTTCTAAATGAGATGGCCAGAAAAGTCTCCTCAATGAGGGCAGAAGGCTGCTCATCATGAATAGCAGAGTAGTGATTTATCCCCTGGAAGTGCTTGGCTAAAAAAGAAAAGAAAAAAGGATATTGCTGAAACATTGGTGTTTGCCATTGCTACATTGCACATATTTTACTTGCTGCATGTTTATTTCTTTTCTATGACAGGCTATTGCGGATTTGACAAAAGCCTTAGAATTTGAGCGGAACTCAGCTGATGTTCTACATGAAAGAGGTAGTGTTCTTAGAATCAGTGAGTTATAATGCGTGGATCTTCAGATTGGTCATTAATGGGAATCCTTTAAGAAAGAAATTGTCCCCTGGATGCTTGGCTTCTGCAACTCTTATGATGATTATGAACCAATATGTGTTTTCAATGGTTATGCAGCCATAGTGATTTCCACACTTTGATGCAGAATGACCAAGGCATAGAAAGTTCACTGCGACAAACACACAAAATATAGTGTTGGCCGTGCTATCTTTAATCATAAACAAAGATGCATTGTTTAGGCTACTTTGTCAAAACTATATGACTTCTTTGCTGACACCTTTTAAATTGGAAATTATGATCTTGATAGTGCTGCCGAGGTGATTGAAGCAGTTTAGTTTTCTTGGACATGTAATTATGTGTATCTTATTTACCCAGGAATCGTCAATTTCAAGTTCAAGGATTTTGAAGCTGCGGTTGCGGACTTATCTGCCTGTGTTAAGCTTGATAAGGATAACAAATCTGCATATACATATTTGGTTTGTCCTATTTTTTAAAAATCCGCATTTTAGATTCTGGGTATGTTAGATTCTGTCAGCAGAGTCAGAAAAGTTACATTTGTGAGATATTTGACATACTGTTGCGTAGGGTTTGGCGTTGTCTTCGGTCGGTGAATATCAAAGGGCTGAAAAAGCACATTTGAAAGCTATCCAGCTTGATCAAAACTTCCTTGAAGCATGGGTCATCTGACACAGGTTTCCACCATGAACAACAACTTTCTTAACCTTCAGACATGATGTATTTTTTGTTGCCACGGCAAACATTTTTTTCCTGGCAAAGTGTGATTGTAGTTTAGTCTCAGTGAGATTGATTCCTGGCTAAAAGTTAATTTTGTGAGCGAACTGGAACGTATGTTAATGGCTGATGTGCCTTATTTCCTCTTAATTTGCACTTAGGAGTCTATACTCAGAAAATGTTGCATATGTTGCCTCGTTAAGCCTATTATTAAACAGAGATGAGACTTGCATATATACATTAGTTTGATTCATAACTTTGTGAAGGATAAATCTTCTTTATCTACTCAAATATCGGGAACGAAAGGAACTTTCTGAAGGATTGATCTTGTCATGAGGTGGTGCTTGAACATGTTCTACAGTTCAGTACACGATTTTCATACAACTGTTACATTTTCATTTGTGGGGGGGGGGGGGGGGGGGGGGGGGGGGGGGGGGGGGGGGGGGGGGGGGGAGGGCAAAAAAAGGATTTAGAGAAGGAAAGTTGGGGGGAATGTGCTTGTTGGTAAAAATGCAAATGTAAGGGATGTCTTTCTATTCGTTTCAAGGATTGTTTTCTTAACCAGGATGGGGAAGAGGGAAGAAGGAAGGGGGGGGGGGGGGGGGGGGGAAGGGGGAGGGAGAAAAGAAGAAAAAAGGGGGAGGAAAAGGGAGGAGGAGAGGGAAGAGTGGGAGGGGGGAACAAAGTTATGAATCAACTAATGTATATATGCAAGTCTCATCTCTGTTTAATAATAGGCTTAACGAGGCAACATATGCAACATTTTCTGAGTATAGACTCCTAAGTGCAAATAAGAGGAATAAGGTCACATCAGCCATTAACATACGTTCCAGTTCGCTCACAAAATTAACTTTTAGCCAGGATCAATCTCACTGAGACTAAACTACAATCACACTTTGCCAGGAAAAAAATGTTTGCCGTGGCAACAAAAAATATCATCATGTCTGAAGGTTAAGAAGTTGTTGTTCATGGTGGAACCTGTGTCAGATGAGCCCATGCTTCAAGGAAGTTTTGATCAAGCTGGATAGCTTTCAAATGTGCTTTTTCAGCCCTTTGATATTCACCGACCGAAGACAACGCCAAACCCTACGCAACAGTATGTCAAATATCTCACAAATGTAACTTTTCTGACTCTGCTGACAGAATCTAACATACCCAGAATCTAAAATGCGGATTTTTAAAAAATAGGACAAACCAAATATGTATATGCAGATTTGTTATCCTTATCAAGCTTAACACAGGCAGATAAGTCCGCAACCGCAGCTTCAAAATCCTTGAACTTGAAATTGACGATTCCTGGGTAAATAAGATACACATAATTACATGTCCAAGAAAACTAAACTGCTTCAATCACCTCGGCAGCACTATCAAGATCATAATTTCCAATTTAAAAGGTGTCAGCAAAGAAGTCATATAGTTTTGACAAGTAGCCTAAACATGCATCTTTGTTTATGATTAAAGATAGCACGGCCAACACTATATTTTGTGTGTTTGTCGCAGTGAACTTTCTATGCCTTGGTCATTCTGCATCAAAGTGTGGAAATCACTATGGCTGCATAACCATTGAAACACATATTGGTTCATAATCATCATAAGAGTTGCAGAAGCCAAGCATCCAGGGGACAATTTCTTTCTTAAAGGATTCCCATTAATGACCAATCTGAAGATCCACGCATTATAACTCACTGATTCTAAGAACACTACCTCTTTCATGTAGAACATCAGCTGAGTTCCGCTCAAATTCTAAGGCTTTTGTCAAATCCGCAATAGCCTGTCATAGAAAAGAAATAAACATGCAGCAAGTAAAATATGTGCAATGTAGCAATGGCAAACACCAATGTTTCAGCAATATCCTTTTTTCTTTTCTTTTTTAGCCAAGCACTTCCAGGGGATAAATCACTACTCTGCTATTCATGATGAGCAGCCTTCTGCCCTCATTGAGGAGACTTTTCTGGCCATCTCATTTAGAAGTGAAATCATATACTAACATATATACTGATTAATATTTGCATGTGAGTATAAGTTAGCTATATATCTGCATGAATATATAGACAATGGAGATGGGTATCAAGGGCAATTCTTTACTTTGGTTTGGAATAAGTTAATATTTTAAATGGAGGGGGGACAATGAAAAGGATAATTCTCACCTTATCTGATTCCCCCAAAGCTGCTCTTGCTTGCCCTCTTCGCTTCCACGCCTCCCCAGCTGATGGGTTTGCCTCAATGGCCTAGCGAAAGAAAACTAGGGAAAGTAATTGAAACAAATACATACAGCAACTAAACAAGGGAAAAGTACCTTCGAAAAATCCGCGATGGCTGCATCAAGTTCACGTTGGAAGGCATATGCTGTTCCTCTTCCAATCAAAGCCTCAGGATAATTAGGATCCTCCCTCAATATCTGTGTATAATCTCCTCATAAGAAAGTAGAGACAGAAAATAACGAGTGGTTCCAAGATTACACCATGCTATCATCCCCACCCAATATTTTCAAATCCAGAAAAGACGTAGCCAAAGAATAAAAGAATTAAAGAAGAATGCCAAATTTGTATTTTCAATTTGTTATATTGATTTCAGAAGACCCACATAAAAAAATGATGAAAGAACAATAATTACCTGGTCAAAATGGATACAGCCTGGTTATATTTTCCCTCATTGACCTATGCAACAATACTTATGATGTCAAGAAGTTCAGTGCGTGAAGAAGGTGAAGGAGCACTATGAAGAAGCAATATATTGAGCTTACCTGTGCTATCCCCCTGGACAAACGAAAATCTACACTTATTGATCGGTTCTTGGAAAGCTTAGTAACGCAGGCTTTTTTATTTCTCCTGGTGTCATCAGTTACTTCATTATGAGTAACTCCATTACTCATTTCACTTTGAGCAACAACCTTATCGCTCAATTTGCTAGAGGTTTCAGCCATATCACTTGGCTTAGCACAAATTATAGATGATTCACTGCCAGTTAAGGATGTCTCGCATGATTTGGACTCAGATTTTGAATCATCAAGAACATGAAGGCTTCCATTTATTTTGCAATCGAGCTTCTCTTTCTGTTTGGCTTCACTACTAAAACAACTTGGTAAGTCCAAACTCCGATTGGGCTTGTAAGAAGCATCCGATGTACCATTCGTTCTGCTGGAATTTTTTAATGCATCTCTCAAACTCTTCTGATTCCGACTAATTTCATTTGATTCTCCATTGACTTGAGGTACAGAATCCAGTACAGACACAGTTGAGGTGGAGTGTGCATGGTTCTCAGATGCCTCAGTTTTATCTTGTTTTGCATTAGTCAAAAGCTCTTCCAACTCTAGCAACTGCTTCAGATCCGTAGACTGATTTACAGCATGTTCATACCCTTTCTCCCAAGCCAAAACAGCATCCCCTTTCCTTCCCAGAGCAGATAATGCCCGACCTAGAAGAATTACAAGACTAACCTCAAGTTGTACCAACAAATGCAGATGCATGCTACACAGATTCCTGATGAAAATGGTCGCTTCAAACAAAGAATAGTTCTAATATCTAAAATAAGAAAAATGAGAATCACTGAAATATCACCAATTAACATAAATTGCTAGTATGAGTACATGCAAACTTGAAAACCATGACCAAATTAAGAACAAATTGAGGTGTTCCCAACCTCAACGCACTCTTGGCTAAATCTTCAACACTCAATAAAATATAGTTTATACAAAAATCTGTACGAATTTCAACAGCTTCTAACGATAATTGGAGCTTAAAGTTAGAAGTTTAAGCAGCCACAGGAAGAAGGGTAACACTGGTCCCACATATGCATTGAAATGCATTTATACTCATAACCAAACATGAAAATTTCCTAGCCCCACATATGCATTGAAATGCATTGATACTCATAATCATACATGCAAATTTTGGGTACTATAACATGGAAAAAAGAGGTCAACCAAATCATCCAGAAACTATTTAGATGTTTCCTCAATACATGCATGATGAAACAACCTCAAGGGCCTGTCAAAATACAAAAACCAACAGGGTAGCCAAATGAGGAAGGAAACGAACAAAAAGAAAACTGGCTGAAATAAATTATAAAGGCACGAGAGCAACACCATTGATGAGCATAACTAACAGCTTCTTTATACGATTATTAAAATAACAGCTCCTTGAAATGCAGGCGACAATAGTCAGATTAATCCTAACATAGACACCTCATACAATCACATTTGAACCCTTCAAATTGAGCATTGATATGAGAATCCTTCCGCATCACCCCCTCCCCTAATCCGCCCCCATCCCAAAGTCTGCTCTACAACAAGCATCCATCGATATTCTACAATGGAATTTACAGTGCAAAGAACAAAAGAGAACCTGGAACAATAGCAGAAATCCAAGGTCCATCTAGGGGGGAGAGAGAGAGAGAGCTAGAAATTTTAAACTTTTAAAGAGATGCTTTTACCTGAAGGATACAACCTATATATCTACAAGTGGTAATCACTGGGCAAAGCTTAAACGCTCAGCTAGTCTGCTGGCTATTTTGTTCTACCCCCGCATTCACCACTAAAACCCCAGATCAGAACATCCCATATTCCAATTACATCATCCATCTTCAAATTAACGAAATTACCATTCATTAACCTAATATTGACAATAAAAAGTAGAAAGAAAAAATCGTCATTTTGTCACTCTAAGTATATCGGTCATCCCAGAGAAACGGAAATGGAAAAACGCAAATCGAGAGACAAAAACCGACGACAAACCTTTCAGAATGTAAGCCTGAAGAAGCGCAGGGTCCAGCTGAAGCGCGCGGTCGCAGTCCTTCACCACATGCTTGTGCAGCTCCAATTGACTGTAGCAGAAAGCTCGATTGCTGGAACCAGGTCGAAAAACGACAGACACCACAGGATCAGCGGAAACCAAACAAAATACAGAAGAATCACACGAAACCGACCAATCGCATTTCCAAATCTCCAAACCTCAGGATCCGCATAAAACCTAGAAGTAGGACCGGATAAAGAATAAGAAGAAGAAGAAGACGATTACCAGATGTCTTGGATAGTGCACGACCGAGCCAGAAGCGAGTCGAGGACTCGGATTGCCTTGGACCAATCGCGAGTGGTGCAGAGCTTGGCGAGCTCGACTCGCTCGGACGCCGCCTCGGACGCCGCCTCGGTCATTCCGCCGCCGCCGCCGCCGCCGCAGCAGCGAGAACCGCAGACTGCAAGTGGGCGGATCGAGAGGAGGGAGAGAGGGAGCGAGAGAGCTGCGGCGTCGGTTGTTCCTTTCTTCGTCCCAACGTCTCCAGTGAAGAAGACGCAGATGAAGACGAAGACGAAGGAGAAGGAGAAGGTGAACTGGTGAATTAATTTAGAGCGCGTGGTGTGTGGTTAACTGGCGCTTGGAGATCATGACGAAGACCTGGAAAAGGACCGGCATATGAAAAAATGAAAAACGAATTTCATTTCCGATTTTTCTTTTTCTTTTTTTAATTTGTTTACTTGCGGCTCGGCGAGGACCGGACACGTACAGAGGGATTCCTACCGTGCCGCTCACGTGATCCGTAAGCGCCCGTCGCGGGCAAAGAATTTTCTTTTCAGCTGTTTTGGTTGAACATATTTTATCTAATCTAGCAAATATGCCAATTCCTAGCCAAAAAATAAGAAATTTGTCATTAGGCACAAACAATTGAGAAGGGGTGTGCTTTTTTTTTTTTTAGTCGAAATTAAGAAGGGATTGAATCGGTTGTTTTCGGAGACATCGTGACGAAACCGCGAATGTTAAAAGGGGCATCTATATAAGCTTTTTACTTTTTGTGCTTTGTTTAGTTTTGAATCTTGAGGCCAACACACTTCTGATCTTCTCTAGAATGCTTTTCGTGGATTCCAAGTCTTGGGAATGACTCCAACGTGCCGGTTTGAACTCGATGTGAATCGATAAAGAGTCAGATGTTCTTTTTCCAGGAGTGTGGACGATTGTCCACTTCGTCTATAGCAAGTACTTCCTCTACAAAAAGTCTATCGAGACCTCCTTGCTTTATAGGTTGTCTCCCTCTACATTGCTACGTTGAATTGACATCCTCCTACTTGTATACGATAGGACCTAAAAGGATCACTGACGAAATACCGCATCTAGTGGCCTATTTACTCCTCAATTTAGATAAAAATGGAATTGCGATGATAAGATCTTGGGTAGAGGCGCGCGATGTTTTAGTAGATAAATTAACTCCTCGGACGGCGAAAGAATCATCGTATGCCTCGGAGGATAGATTATTATAGGCCATAATTAGCATGTAGTGGGGCTTTAGCTAGCATTGCTCGGTTCCTAGAACTTTCCCATATCCTAAGTTTGGATAGTCAACTGGATGCAAATGATCACAAACTCAAATACCATATAAAAGTTGCAATTAATCGGTTCATAATACTTCGGTGTAAGGGCACCTAAAGGCCAATGATGAGAATGGTTTTTTTTTAGCAAACGCGTCAAGGAAATTGGTAAAAATTTAGAGGCTTGAGAAATCGGTTACTTTGGGAGGCTTAGCATCCCAAGCCCTAAGGAACCGTAGTTTTGAAGCCCTTAAGATATTTTTCCATATTTTTCGCATGCACGAAATTTTTGTTTTAAAATCTTGAAAATTGCGAAAAACTTGCACAAAAATTTGATTTCGTTGCCTAAAAATTGGGAAAAATGTCAATATTTTTATTTTTCAAATTCCATTTCATGTGTGCCCAATTAAATATAAAAAATCCAATTTGGAACGATGTGTTCCATCACAAACAACTCCAAGATCGGGTTAAAAACATGCAATTTGAATCTTTTTTATTTTATTTTTCACTTTTTTTGAGTTGTGGCATCCCTTCTAATATCCAAAATTTTTATCTCGGTCCAATGCTGCCCGAAATTTCCCAATTTTGACAAAAGGGCTCAATTGGAATTTTTATTTTTATTTGGCCCCTAAATCACCAAAAATGAAATTAATTTTCCTAGGGGCACCCATGAAAATAAAAATCCACCACCCTATACTTTTCGATGTTCTAAATCCATTAATGGAGGGGGTTTGGCTTGATTCAATCATTTAGGCCTTGATTTATTGAAAATCCAATTTCGGGTCAAATTTGAAATTTGGGGGTTTTTGCACTAAATTAACATTTTATCCCCAAATACCTCTATTAGATGGAAAACATGCTAGGATCTCAATTTCGTGTCAATTTTTCGAAAAAAGGTAATTTATGGGCCAATTTGATGATTTTGGATCAACCGGGTCGGGCGGGTTTGACCCGTTTGACCCGGTACTGTTCATCGTCTTCCCCCCATGCGTGACACTGTTCACGCGCAGCAGACCCGACGAAAATGGACTAAATCCGCGACCGTTTCGAGCACAAAATGCCACGTCTTCCCCCGAAATGATTCGAGAACCTTCCCCCCCTTCAAATTTGGCGTGTTGCGCGTGCCGAATGGGTACGAAAAAGCGCGGACAGCTCGCGTACGGGAGAGGTCGACGAAAAATCCCATTGGGGAAGAATGTATGAGCTGGCCGGCACTACGAAGAGGGTGAGCATGCGTACGAGTGCGCCATGAGCTCTATAAGAAAGGGACGACGTCCAAGGCTCGGGGTTCCACGATTTTTTGGAGAAAAACCGAGAGAGAGGAAGGTCCCATGGCTGGTTTTCGAGCCGTTTTGGGCTGACCAACAGGGGGTCTTTGCGAGCGATTTCAGAGCACACCGAGAGGCTCCCTGAGCGACCACCACCCGACGGGATACACCTACACACCACCTACCTACCGAGCCATCACCGACGTCCATCCGCCATCTGAGTCGTCGGAAAAGGTAACGCAAATACCCCACCGTGACTGCCTCTCTCTGTTTGAGTATTTTTGCCCAGTTTGGTCTTGTTTGATCCTCGGGTCGAACGGGACCAAACCGACCATGTCCATACATGTTTACACACTCATTACATCTCTTTGTAGTACCGCGTGCTTTGGCTTCACGTGTAACGCCCCGGATGCATGTTTTTCTAACAATGCGCAACGTGTTCGATGAAATGCTTCGGGGGGTTCAAACCCCCGACTTTGAACCTGTTTTTTCCGTGGTGATTTCATGTGATATTTGGTCGTTTCTTGCTCAAATGCATTCTACATGTGTAGATCTTCGTTTTGATATGGCTGTGTTGCCCTGGTTACGGCCGAGGGTGTGAGATATGCGCTTCTAAGTTGCCTCATTAGTCTGATCAGAATCTGGAAATTCAATCTGGAACTTTGCCTAAGTGTCGAACTCGGTCCAACTTGCTCGCTTCGTGCTCATTTTTCATTATCTTACCATGAGTATTTTTGGAGATTCCTGGTTGATTGTGTTTTCTGGTACATAGTAGAACACGTATATATCCTCGGTTGCCCTCGGTCAATCTTGGAGGATAGTTACGAGGTCGGGAATACCCTACATTGGCGTGGTTGTGCCTGATTGAGCTTCAGAGTTCAAAAAATTCAAACCCCCGACTTTCGGGTGATTTTCTCTCTCATCCTACGTACGTTTTGGGTCATTTTTGTTTCATTTTGTTCCCAAGATATGGCTTTTCGTGTTGGTGTGTTTCTTCGCCATTTTCCACAAACGAGGGTCGAGTTATGAGTCCAAGAAAACGCCTCAGTGAGCTGAGAAGCTAGGGCAATTGCTGTTTTTTTTTCTAATTGGTTGGGGGGGGCAGTGCGAAGGGGCCTGTTCGTGGCCCGTTTTTAGCACGGTCGTGCGACGCATTTTCCAAGCTATGAAGTTTTCTTAAAACCTCATTCTACCCTCTTCGCACGGTATGAATGGCTCCTCTTGATTTTGTTTGTGGACCGAGATACGGGGCTTCAAAGATGCCTCAGTGAGCTCAGAAGCTAGAGAGAACCCCAGTCATTTTTGGCTAAGTGTTTGAGCGGTGCGTGAAGGTTCTTCCGGCATGTTTGCGATGCGTGCATTTGATCTCTTGCTGGGAAGTTTGGCATTTTGAAAACCTTGGTCACGTAGTTACATCTAACACTGAACTCTCTTTCCAAAAGGGGTGCGCGAGATGGGAGATTTCGGCTTGAAAACATGACGCGTGGCCTGTCTTATGCCTTGGGTTCAAA
>JAGVVM010008986.1:0-18736 GCA_019149425.1 Psidium friedrichsthalianum
CAAAGGTGCGCACTAAGATTCGGTGTAAACATTTGGTTAGAATTTTTGGGTCTTATTACTTTTATCCCACAGGTTGCGATCATTCTTATACAACCCCAAATTTTTATTTCTCGTGATTTATTTTTTTTGGTTGGACTGTACTTATCAGTATACTTTGTGGAAGACATGACACGAGCTAAAGCGAGAAGACTTGTGAAATGACCTCGGGTCCTCTAAAAAAAAAAAGAATTAAAGAGAAGGTCATAGGAATGGAGAAAAATGCGCGGACGTATCCACGTAGCAAACTAGGGATTTTATTCGATACGGATAACCGGATTAGAATTATGTCTCGTCTCAAGGTAAAATCCCACTCCCAGGCGATCATGCTAATAATAACAAAGCAAGTGTTGGCTCGCCATTCTTGCATTGCCTTTTTTTTTTCCCCTTAAATCGGCACATGTATTTGCGTGATTAGCCATCGAATGGTCTGATGTGTAAGAACGAGAGGTGTCCAAATTGTTGTGGGTGTAGTTCATATTCTCCATTGACAGGAAGACACGAGATCCTGCATCGATGGGGTTGTAGGGACAGAACCCTCCGAATGTTGGTGTTAATTTGGGTTTGGACCCAAAAATAACTACCGAGTGGCTTAGGGTTCTAGCCCCTAGAGTTTTGGTGCCGCCTATGTATAATATGTTTCCTTTGTAATAGGAAAAAATTGAACATTGTTTCAAATAATATCTTAAAGTATCCTCATATTTCACAGAAGGGCATGACCAAGGGCATTTTTGTTATTTTAGTAAATTTTCCATTTCTTTTTTTCCTTTATTTCTTCCTTCCTTTTCGTTGGTGGCCGGTCTTACGCGATGGTCGGCACCAGCAAGTGTTGGACAAGGCTGCCCTCGATGGTTGCCTAAGCGAGGGTCGCCTCGCTGCGGTTAATGAGGGCCTAGGCGACCCTCACTTGATCATCACATCATCTTCTTCTCCTTTGCAGCATGATCGACTATGACTTTGACACCTCTTCACTTCACGAGACACCTCTTCGTGTTGGTGAGGGCCTAGGCAAGGGTCACTCGGGTCACTTGGCCGATGGCCATTGAGGTGAGCCCTATCTGACTACATCACAGAAAAAAAAAAAGGTCAAAAAATAAAGGAAAAATAAATAAAGAAGAAGTCTTTGGTCAAGCCATTCCTTAAAACGAAGGAGAAAATTTCAGCCCTTTTTTTAAATAAAATTCATTTCATGCACTTATTTAAGAAAACAAGATAGTTCATGCTCTTATTTAAAAATTTTCCTTCTAATAGAGATGTGGGTGATGCTAGCTATAGTAAAATCATTTGTTAGAATGTATCCTAATTTTAGAATAAATCAGAATAAGTCTTGTGTCTTAATTTCTTTTTCTCATATTTGCTCTCAATTTTATTGTGTTTGTGCTTCTCGGGATATCTGAGATAGCTCCCTAAGACGGCTTTGATGTAAGTACTGAGTGGGCCTTTGATAATTATGAAAAAAAAGGCGGACTCGAAAACGATGGAACTCTGACCGGACGCAACCTTATGTTAAATCCTTTTGGGACGATGAGACGAAGCATCCTCGAAGCAACCTCGAAAGCAAACGGGGTTTGTTAGGCCAACACAGAGAGCGTTCTGTGTGCTTCCGAAGTCAATAATGGCCGAAACGAAACCGCAGATCTTCCACCGGGGGATTCGCGGAAGCCGAATAGGAAAGCCGCGGTTCCTCATGACCGCGAAAGAGAGGAACGTTAGTTGCCCGCGACAGCGTCGGGACGACGATGAGGAGAAGAAGATGGAGGAGTTCTTTGCCTGCGTCAAGAACTTTCGCGAGGCTCGGGATCGCTTGGCCCGCTCGAGGCCGCCTCGGCCACGGGCGAAACCGGCCGCTTGGATGCTGATCCTGATCACACGAGAGGAGGAAGGCAGACGAAGGGTTCCGTTTCGGCTTGGGATCTGCGTTTCCACGTGGAGACTTCATGGAAGAAGCTGTGCCTGTGAAGAAGGCCATGGAAACCCTAGCTTTTGGCTCATCAGGATCAGCTGGACCTGGCGAGGGAGCTGAAAATAATGAAGGAGGAGGAGGATTAAATCTTAGGCTTTCACTTTAATTGAAATGATAGTTAGTTTGCGTTCCTTTTTTTCTTCGTTTTCCAACCTTTCTTGTTAATTATTACAACTTTTTATGCTTTGAAATTGTCGTGTATGTTCTCTAAAAGTTATGTAAATTCCCAAGTTTAGTCTATTATGTAAATTTCCAGTTGCTATATAAATGTCCATCTCTAACATCTATTTTCTTCTCCATCTAGCGCCCATATTTGTGACTAAGGGCCTATATAGTAATCATTCTGGTTTCTATGATTTTGTTTTTGGAACAAAAAAAAGATAAGAATTTTGTTTGATGATGTAAATGATTTTGATTTGATTCTATTCATTGTAACAGTTTTGAGTAAAAATAAGAATAAAAAAAATTAATTCAGGAAAAAAAATCGCTTTTGAAAATCACAAAATAGAATGAAATATCACATTTCTCTCTTTTCTCTTTCAGTTCTCTCATCACTTTTTCCTCAACCTAAAATAGAATAAAATCTTATTTTCAAAGAAAAATATATAAGATATAAAAATAAAATAAAAAAACAGAAAATTGAAACAAATCTAAAAAATCAGAAAATTTTCAGAAAATCCTTAAAAATAGAAAAAGCTTGGATTAGGCTAGTTTGACCTCGTTTTCATAAATTTGGACCTAAATTTCTGAGATTTGATAGATTTTTTTTATGAAACTCGTAGACACCTTTGAAATTAAATCCAAACCATATTCTCTAGGCTTTTAGGGCTTCGTTCGAGTTTATGATGTGATTATTAATGGCATGATCCTTAATTGTGCACTTGATTTTATTAGTTGTGATTTGCCTAGGTTTATTTACTTAGACTTAGTCTAATTTAGAAAATTTTGAAAAAAGATAAAAAAAAAAACCAACGTGAACACTAGCAAGCTCTCGTTCTTAAGTTTTAGATAATTAAGATTGGGATTTGATTCCCTAGAACCAAAACACACACCAATGTAGGGCAGTATAGTGCATTTTTCCTTATCGAAATGAGGGTGTCACTTTTGTCGATTATCCACTCACTCAAAATAGTTAAATGAAACCCCATACAAATGATGAAAATGAGTTGATTCTTGATATTATTTTTACATTTCAATATGCAATATGTTATGTAAGATAATCAATATGAATTAATCGAAGATTAATTCAAACTTAAATGAGAAAAAATTGGAAAAAGAAATTGTTCTGGAAATAAAAAATTATGTGTAATTACCAAACGCGTTTCTGTTCTGGGAACATAAATTTCATACAGTCACAAATGCGTTTCTCATTCTCTAAAAATCATCCAGGGAACAGAATCAAAATCATCGCTATACAGGCGATAATGCTTTTATACATAGCATAAATAGGCCATATATTCTTTTGACTCTTAAAGTTATATGCATTCACATTACTAATAAGAAAATAAATAGAGGGTTTTTTTTTGGGTCAAAAAAATTAATAAGCATGAGTGCATGGGATATTATGTAACTAGTGAAGGTTCGGGGGCAAAAGCGCATTACGCCGAAAATTCATTGAGTTTTCTGTAATTTGCGCAGTTTCGTCACTTATGTCATACCACAAAATTTTCACTTTGATTTCATACCCCATTGGGAAAAAAGGGGAGAGTTATAAAAAAAATGTTATATATACCTATTATAATTATGCCATTTCATTCTTAAACTTTTTTTGTCAATGAAGTTTTAAAACTTTTATAATTATGTTAATTCAGTCCATTTGGCCGGCTGCTACAATCAAGGCACACGCCGATGCTGACATGGCAAAATTTTAATACTTTCAAAATTTTAATATTTTTAAAATTTTAAATTATTTTAAAAAAATTTCTATCTTTTCTCTCTTTATTTTTTCGGTTGGGTCAGTGGAGGCAACCTATGACTGCCAAGGTTTGTGAGCCCTTACAGGCCCTCAGCCACATGGCGGCAAGAGGTTGCAGGCCTAATAAAAAAAAAAAGAAAGAAAGATAGAAAAAGAATTATAAAAAAAAGAAAAAATTCAAGTAATATCAAATGCTATACAAATTGCAGCGTCAGTACCGTGATCATATAGATTGAATTGACACATTGAAAATTTTTACGACTCCATTGGTCAATAAAATAAGTTTATGCATGAATTGACACAACTGTAATAGGTTAACGACTTTTTTTTTGTATAATCTCTCGAAAAAAAAAAATATCGAAGCATATAATCGGCATACATGTAGCGTGAGTTTAAGGGTTTAGTCGATATTAAAGGAATATCTTTAAAAAGGGAATGCTCTCTTTTCCTATGAATATTATTTTTCTTGTCTAATAGTCGCAAAAAAACTTGATTCCAAAGTCGGTGAATCTATCCCCACTTCACCGCCCGGCTCGTCGCTTTCGACATTTGGCGAGACGGGGAAAAGGGGAATTGAATGCTATTCGAACGACACCAGAAGGGAAGTTTCGTAGGATCGTGCGTCGTGCTATTCGATAGGCAATTGAATACGTGTCATCAATGCCATTCCATTTCCCATTGAAAGCAACCCTCAATATTCCCAATCTAATTAGTCGGAAGGAAATTGGTACGAACTCTGTGCAAAAATCCCCCTAAAATATAAAACTTAACTGCATGGGAATGGAGAAAGAATTTATGTTCCGTTTGTTTTTGCAAAATTAAAATGTTTAATTTTTTTAAATTTTAAATGGCCATCGGTATCACTCGAAAACAATGTAGAATGCGTTTCCGAATAATTTATTTTTTCAAAATCACAATGAGCTTGAATTAATAATGATTTCACTTCTTAGACCTAGTTTGAGACTTGAGGGTACCATGGCAATTTACGGGTGGGCACCGAAACTTAAAGTTAGTCCTCTTTATATACTATATAGATAGATACGGCATTTTACGGAACTTGTTGATAAAGTTTGGAGGTAAAAATCATCTTTTCAGAGTTCGCTTTATGATATATACATAGAGAGAGATTTGAGTGCCAGTCAAAAGGCACATGCGGCAAAATAGAAATGAAAAAGTAAATTCTCATGGAATAAAAAAGTATTTAAACTAATAAAAATTCATCAAGGGGTTTCGAGAATAACTTGATTATTTGTAGCGCTTTAAAAACTATAATGGAATTACTGCATCCGACTTAAATACACATCGGTCATCGAAATTAAATTGCATACAAACCATTCTTGGATAGACCACATATTGGTTGAGGGACCCATTCGCAAGGCTCGTAAGTAGTATGCGTCCTCACGTTTGTGGTCGTGATGTACGGTACCCTCCCTTTTTTTTTTTTGTCTGTCCTATTTCTAACTCTCCTCTCTCTGGAAGTCAAATCCCACACTTCGAATTTTAGCATCTAAACTCTAAAATCCTTCCACAATAGGGCCGCATTGCTATTGACGTCCAATTACCTTTTCAAAATGCAAGATTGCAAGAACGGTTTGTCGGTGCAATCCCACGGACGTGAGCGCAATGCATCTCGATTCCTAAATCACGTGGTTTTCATGCCGAACCGACCCACATCGACGGTTCACAATGCATTACGCTGTTTTGCGTCCGGATCGCTTCAGATTTCCCTTGGCATCCGATACAAAAGATTCGTCCTATGCGGCCATGAATCACGAGGACTCGTGACTCGGGCGTCCAGCTTCATGGTTTTTACCGTACTTGCTTTTGTCTTTTTTGTATTTGTTTTCTGTGAATAAATCCCAATATGAAGACCGCGACAAAGTAGGTGAAAAATTCACCAAGTGGATTTATTGTTTGTCCCATAATCCCCAATATTATACACATAATGATGTGTCATATCTGCTCGTACTTCTATTTTCTTTTTTCAGTCGGATTTTTTTTAAGCAAAAGAAATCTTTTTCATAGAAAGATATATCTTTCAATAAAATCCTTATATGACAAGCACGTCATTTATTAAATAACTCCGTCCTCGAGCTCGAGGTTTATTTTTTTCATAGTAGTACCCTCGTAATAAAAAAACCTTAATCTTTTTTCTTTTGCAATAAAAAACTCTAAACTTGCTCACTGTGACACAAATATTCCCAACTCTTTTTTGTGGTGTTATGAAAGACTTAAACCCTTTGTTACGGTCTCATCTAGTATGTAGCACCGACATGCCGACGTATTATTTCTGAAAAAAAAAAAGAATTTTGAGATGTTGGGACACGCTGCATATTAAATATATATTTTTATATGTACGTGATAAATTATCATGTATAAAAATATAAGTGGTGAGTTTTTCTTCTTCTTCTTCTTCTTCTTCTTCTTCTATTAGGGATCCATGATTAATTTTTTTTATAGCTGGCTGCGTATATTAATTTTGGGATTGCTGAATATATGACTTAAGTATATATAATTCTGATAAATTTACATTTTGACCCATAATTTATTAAAAATGCTTAAAATTGACCTCGTACGTGATGAAATGATGTGTCACGATGCTAGACTCGCATGTCGTGGGCGTTTCTAGAGTTTTGACACGTGTCAATTGCATGTCAAAGAGTATCGAGACAAGACACAACACAGAGGCTCCATAAAGTGTCGGTGCTTCTTAGTCCGTCTAAAATGTATTAGCCACACTAGTACAAGTTCCTGATTTTTTTTATATAACAAATAAAACTTTAGTGCAAGTAGGTGAATCTGTAACCACTTCGCCGCCGGCTCGTCGCTTTCGACATTTGGAGAGATGAGGGAAAAAGGGAGTTGAATGGTATTTAAAGGACATCGGAAGGGAAGTTTCGTGGGATCGTGCGCTGGAAATTCTAATTTCGATAGGCAATACTAAATACGTGTCATCAACGCCATTCAATTTCCCATGGAAAGCAACCTTCAATATTCCAATCCACCTAACTCTGTGCAAAAATCCCCTAAAATATAAACTTAAACGCTGGGAATTGAGGAAGAAATTTGTGTTCGTTTGTTTTTGCAAAAATTTTAAAAATTAATTTTTTTAATTTAAATTGGCTATTGGTATCACTCGAAACAATTTAAAATAAGTTACAAATAATTCATTTTTCGCAAATAAACGAAGCCCAAAATAATAATAATTTCACTTCTTAGTCCTAGTTTGAGACTAGAGGGTACCATGGCAACTTATGGGGTGGGCACTGAAACTTAAGTTGGTCTCTTTATATACTATAAAAAAAAAAAGGATAGATATAGGCATTTTATGGAACTTATTGATAAAAGTTTTGAGGTACAAATCACCTTTTGAGTTAGTTTTGAGGTACAAATTATCTTTCGAGTTCACTTTATGATATATATATATATATATATATATATATATATATATTTATAGAGAGAGATTTGAGTGCTAGTGAAGAAGGAACATGTGGCAAAAATAGAAAATAAAAAGTAAATTCTCATAGGATAAAATATATTTAAACTAATATAAGAATTTATAGGGGGTTTCGAGAATAACTTGATTATTTTGTAGCGCTTTGAAAACTATTATGTGAAATAACTGCATCCGACTTAAATACATATCGGTCATCGAAATTAAATTGCATGCACACCATTCTCGAATAGGACCACGTACTTAGGTTGAGGGACCCATTCACGAGGCTTGTAAGTAGTGTGGTCCTCACATTTCCCGTGACATATACAAACAATGGAAAGGAATTAATGGAAGATTTATTCGTGATGTACGGTTACTTTTTTTTTTTTGGGTCAGTCTTGTCTCTCACTCTCCTCTTCTGAGAGTCGAATCCCGTACTTCTATACTTAGCGTCTTCACTCTCAAATCTTTTTACCAATAGCGCCGTATGCCTATTGACGTACGATTACCTTCTCAAGATGCAACATTGCAAGAATGGTTTGTCGGTACATTCGATGGACGTGAGGGCAATGCATCTCGATTCCTAAAGCGCGCGGTTTTCATGCCGAACCGACCCATATCGACAGTTCACAATGCATGACGCTGTCATGCATCCGGATCGCTTTAGAATTCCTTTGGCATCCGATATAAAAAGATTCGTCCTATGAGGGATCCAAACACATGAATCAAGAGACTCGTGACTCGGGCGTCCAGCTTTCATGTTTTTACCGTACTTGCTTTTGTCTTTTTGTCCTTGTTTTTCGGTGAATAAATCCCAAAATGAAGACCACGTCAAAGTAAGGTGAAAAATACACCTAGTGGATTTATTTTTTGTCCCATAATCCCAATATTACACACATAATCATGTGTCATATCTGTTTACTTCTTTTTTTTTTTCAGTCGGATTTTTTAAGCAAAGAAATCTTCTATGAAAGAAGTATCTTTCAATGCAATCCTTATATGACAAAGTGGGTCTTTTTATTGAATAACCCCGTCCTCGAGCTCGAGGTTTTAATTTTTTTTCATAGTAGTACCCTCGTAATAAAAAAAAACCTTATTCTTTTTTCTTTTGCTATAAAAAAACTCTAAACTTGCTCACTGTGACAAAAATTTCCCAACCCTTTTTTGTGGTGTTATGAAAAGACTTAAAACCCTTTATGACAGTCTCATCTAATATGTGGCACCGATATGCCGACGTATCATTTCTGAAAAAATAAAGAATTTTGAGGTGTTGGGACACGTTGTATATTAACTATATATATTTTTCATAACTGGCTGTGTATATTAATTTCGAGATATCCGAATATATGACTTAAGTATATATAATTTTGATAAATTTATATTTTGACCCATAATTTATTGAAAATGCTTAAAATTGACATTTTACGTGACGAAATGGCGTATCATGATGCTAGACTCGCATGCCGTTTGCGTTTCTAGAGCGCTGACCACGTGTCGATAGCATGTGAAAGAATGCCGAGAGAAGACACGACACAGAGGCCTCCATAGAGTGTCGGTACTTCTTACTCCGTCTAAAATGTATTAGCCATACTAGTACAAGTTCTTGATTTTTTTTTATACAACAAATAAAAAATCGGATTATTTGTGTCACGAAAGTTGAGTTTAGGATTTTTAGCGATATGGAAAAACAGGTATTTGTATTTTCGTTTGAAAGTTATTGTCGTGTGATATCGATCCTGCAGTAACTCGTGAAATCTTTGAAAAACCAAACGAAACGAGAAGAACTTCGTCACGTCGCACGTCGCCTTTTCCGTTTCCTCCGCTTCGAACGAGTTTGCCGCAGTGACGACAAGTAGTGACGCGCCACGTGGTCACCCTAAGTGTCGAACGGCGCGTCTCACGAGGCGAGACGACCGAGACGTCGTATTCCCCCGGTCGGATTCCACCCTCGCTGACGTCCTCGTTCCCACGTCAGCCGTCCGTTTCGTAGCGAGCCCCCAAAATTCCGGCCCGCCGGATCGTGACGTCTGGAGGAGACGACGGTGCCCCGACGTCATCAGCGTCGTTTGACCTTTCTGTTCTTTCCAAAATTACGTAAAGCCCCTACGGTTTCCAGGGTAATTACGCTTTTTATTTGACTTATTGCAAAAAAGAAAATCTCTCCACACGTGAAATAGCACACACACGCAGCGCAACGTGGCCGGATGTGGGCCCACCAACGGGACGTGAACTCGTGGCAACGCCCACGGTGGCGATTCCGTCTCGCATCGGCCCACCCAGCATCGGCGAACCCTCGAGCGACTGAGAAAAGCGGCACGACCCTGGACGCTTGTTCGTTGATTCCGATCAAGACATTACACGAACATTTTGATTAAAAGAAGGTTTCGAGTTAATACCATAAAAAATCTTAAATTAATGCATCTTTCATAAATTTATCTAAAATTATTATTTTTTAATCACGAAAAATATCAAATTGATGAGCTTGTTATAAATTTGTAAATTTGACTAGCAAAAATTTTAAACTAATACGTTTATGATAAATTTACCCTAAATTCGATACACTTGTGATAAATTTATCCCGCTTTAATTTTCGTTAAATATAGTTAATATCATGAAAATGTCAAATGATACACTTGTAATAAATAAGTGATAAAAATTCCAAATGGGTACATTTGTGAACTGCCGCGTGTCATCTAACTCAGTAATTTGATAGTAAAATTTAACGAAAACTAACCGGGTAGTAAATTATCACAAGTATATTAGTTTTCGGTAAATTTATTATAATGTCTGATTTAGGATTTTTGATAGTCAAAAAAATAGTTGAAGTAAATTTATAGCAGGTATACTAGTTTGGATTTTATACGATCAAAAAATAATTTAAGGTAAATTTATCAGAAGTGTACCAGTTTGAAATTTTCGTGATACTAATCCTCTTCATATTTGAAAACATTTCCACAAAACGCGTTCCAAATGAGCTACTTATGAGATGTCAACGGAGATTTTATACTTGTCAAGTTGTCATCGTGATTTGCGTTCATGTGGGGCTTAAAAATTTATGAGATTGGTTGGACCTTTAATCCGGGTACAATGAGGCACAAAAATTGAAATTATTTTATTTGTTTCGTGAAAATAACTTCTTGAAAAATATTTCGGATTTTCTGGCATTTGGGAGACGGAAAATAAGCTAATCCTGAAAAACATTTTCCTCTTATGAAAAAATCTCTTTAACAAGTGTGGAAAATATTTTCCTCTTCTGAAAAGGGAAAAACATTTTCCTCATATTTTCTTCCTATTCTTTCATATTTTTTCTTTTTCTTTTCTCGTACTTTTTCCTCCACCGGCGCTTGCCGCCGCCGGCCGATCGCTGAAAATCAATTCATTGACAAATGATGGAAATTATTTTCCGATTCATTTTTAAGTATTAACCAAACACCGAAAAATATTGTTATTTTCTTAAAAAATAATTTCTCGAAAAATATTTTCCGAAAGCATCACATTTTTTGTGAAACAAACGGAACCTAAGGTCTGCGCAAGACGCGAGGGCAATACCGTCATTTTACCTCGCCATCCGTGCGTCCTCCTCGTATAAATCCTTTGCGTTAGAGTAGACATTTGCAGGAGCGAGAAAGAGAGAGGAGAGAGATCCAATAATAAAAAAGCAAACGCGCTTCACTTTCCTACGAAATTCCTCGGTTCGCAGTCGTTTGTCGCAGATCTCCATCTCTCTTTCGTTCTTCGTTTGACCCGAAATGCAGCGTGCGAAGAGCGAGAGCGACGTCGCAAACCCGAGGATCGCTTACGGGGAGAGGGCGTAGAGGAGGAAGAAGGGGAGGAGGAAGAGGAGGAGAAGGTCGAGCAGTTCTTCGCGATCCTCAGGAACTACAGGGAGGCGCGGAACCGGAGGAGGATCGAGTTGATGGGGGAGTTGGAGCGGGAGCGGGAGGCGGAGGAGTCGAGGCGGAAGAGGAGGAGGCTGGCGGAGCCGGGCGGCGGGGAGCGGTGCTCGAGCTGGGTCCCGAGGTTCGAGCGGAGGATTTCAGCGCCGACGTCGAGTTCAGGACGAGGCCTCTCCCTCTCCCTCACCCTCCTCCTCCTCTTCCTCCTCCGCCTCCGGCGACGGCGATTTCGCCGGCGAAGGCGGTGGAGAGAGAAGGGAAGGTGAGGGACGATGGTTGGAGCTCAAACTGACGATCTAATGCATATCGTCGCCGGAGATTTCGTAGGATCTGTTTCTTCTCCATCGCTCTTGTTTAGGAAAAAAAAAAGGTGGGGGATGGATCTGATCGCAATGCTCTTTCTCATTTCTTCTTTCTTTTTTTTTTCCCCTCTCTTTCCCTTTTTGCTGATCGCGTTGGTTTGATCTCAACTTCAAATCTTCTCTTATCTCCCTCTCCTGTTGTGTCGTTCGATTGGTGGCGACATCGATGTGCGGTTGAACGAACGAACGAACACGCGGAGCCACAGAAATTCACGGAAGTGCGTCGGGCTTCTGAAACCTTCTCGCACCCTGGTTAAAAATTGCGCCTTCGGGGATTACGAGAATGTTTTTTTCGAAATTTCTTTCTGTACTCAACATGTGTATACTGCTGGGAGGTCAACGCAGGTCATCCTGGTTAAGGGTAATTTAATCGAAATGAGATTTGACTTTTGGAAAATCCCCGTCAAATGACATGAACAGTACACGACTCAAAGTCTAGATTGAGCCGTGGGAAACGTTCTCGGGGCCACCGTAAAAATGTCCGAATCGATACCTTGCGACGAAAAGTCTGTCAGTATTTCTGGTCCAAAATACATCCTTCTTCGTCGAATCTACACTCCTTCTTTCTCGTTCTTTATCGTTCTATCGAATATCTCGCGAAACGCATGAATCCGTTAACGCGCAAGGCGTTTTTAACGGAGGCATTGGGCAGAACGTTAGTGGAAGGTGGTAGGCTTGGGCGGTACCGGCTTGAAATCTCGGGGGTGAATGCGCGGTGAGGTGCAAAGTTTGGGAATTCCAATGGTACTATACCGCACAATTTCGCTAGGCGAGACGATACAGCTAGAAAATTAGATGGTGATTTCATAGGCAGGCGGTTCAACGATTCGCTACGCGGGCATTGAATCGCGACGCAGCGAAGAGAGGAATCTAGAAAGTTTTGACGATAGTCGAGATTATAGAGACCCAGAGTGAGAGAGAGAGAGAGAGAGAGAGAGAGAGAGGGGGGTATTTGAACACGGAGGCATGGAGAAATGGCAAAATGCGAGAGCCTAAGCTAGTCGTAGAGGCTGGCAAATTGGGGTTACAAAGTCCTTTTTCGCTGAGTTCGCTATGTGTCCCCACGACAATACTAAGGGAAGGAGGAATCTCTCGCTTTCGAAGGCGAAGAAGGAGCGGGCAACAATGAAAGCCCATTTCTATGTAACAAGTACGTGGGCGGGGGGCCCCTTCGGCAGATGCCCCGTGACCGGCGGTTATGATTCGGGGGTGCGTTATGACCGGAGCCAAAAAATACTTTTCGTGAAAATCATTTTTCGAACAAAATGATTAGTTTTCGTGGTTCGATGGATTAGAGAAAATGATTTCCTTCTTGTCAGAGGGGGAACTCATTTTTTCGCGATCTAAGCCTATTACTTTTGTCAATGAAAACCGTCTTCTGTGGATCTTATTAGTTTTTCGTTATCCAAATATCGAAAAGTTTGAAAATGATTTTCTTTCTAATAAACAGATCCTCAGGGCTAACGACGGCCGTTTTCTTTTCGGGCTTTATTTCTAGTTAGAAATAGATATTCCTTAGATGAGTTTCTAGCAGAGATGCCTGTTTGATAACTACGTGAAATTTCTGTTCCCGTAACCGAAATCGTTTGATAACAACATAAGATTCCTACGGTTGCTAGTCTCGGACCTCGATCGGTGATAGGCGGACAGAGACCGCCGAATGGTGAGGGGCGGATGGAGTCGACGGCCGGCGGATGGCGAACGGAAGCTGAGGACTGGCGGTGGGTGATCGGCGGATGGCGAGGGGCAAACGGGAGCCGAGGACAGGAGATCGCGGCAAACAATTGGCAAACGGTGCTCGGCAGATGGCAACTGGTGGCAGGACGCGATAGAGGCTACGACGACGATTGGGGACTGATGGGAAGAGCCCGCGCGAGAGAGATATTCCCTTTTCCCAAACTTTGTTTCTCAAAACAGAAAAATAGAAAACAAAGAAATAAAGCTGCTAATCGTGTGCGCACTTAGTCTCTAACGGACAGATGGTGGTTTTTAGGACCAAAACTTAGGTTAACAACGGCAGAAACCCATGTTTTTCATGAATATGTTTTCTAACTGAAGACGACACCTTCAACTCAACGACTTTTGTCATGCGCGCACTTAGTCTCCGGCGGACAAATGGTGGGTTTTTGGACTAAACTTGGTTAAGGACCACTGGAACTCCGTGTTTTTCGTGAATAAGTTTTCTAATTGAAAACGACGCGTTTTCTACTCAAGAACTTTGCTTCATAGAAGACAGACTTGATAACTTGACACCTGGGTTAGTCGTGTGAAAGTTTTGGTGAACACGAGGTAAATAGTTTTTTTTTTTTTTGGGGCTAAATCCTAATGTACGAGGAATTATTTCATATATCAATTATACGGCTGACTATGTATAAATGAATAATTATATTATTAATTCAATATGCATCCCAATCAATTTTACATTCGAATTTGGAAATCTCTTGATTCCGATTGGCTTCTTCACGTTGTCGTATCCACTCGACCTCGTCGGTGTACAAAATACCTCGTTCCAATACACGACATGTCCACGTGAATTCAGGAGACATGATATCAATATCGGCGAGATTTAGCTGTTGGCTGCTGCCCGAACGCTTTTTAAGGCATGCTTTCGTGCGGCTACTTTTGCTTTTGGTCGGGGAGAAAAAAAAAAAAAGATGCCGTTCATGTATCAAAATAATACTATAGAGGTGCACGGAAGGCTTTACAGCCTTACAAATTTCAAATAACTACTGTACAAAGCAAAAGTTAGAAAGCAAATGACAAAGCGCACTCTCACCCCTTAATAATAGATTTGCCGACGTAAACGTTCGGCGATCGATCATTAGATTCAGTGACGAACGCACGCCAAGATTGCCCACTCCATTTGCAACGGCTTGCGATGCTTGTCTTAGGCTTAATGTCGTCGTCATGCAAACACATTGGCATCAAAATGTTGAGACGACACATATCAAATGCGTGTAAGGAACTCTCGGATCTGTAGTTAGATCTAGTTCGAGAGAGTAAAACCTCCAAAAACTTTTGATTAAATCTAAGTCGGGAGAGGAGAATAGCTTTATCTCAGAGAGGTTGTGGAGCCAAGTCATAAACATCCTCCTCAATGGTTGTCGATTAGACGAATGATCAATTAGTCTTCGCATTCACCTAAAATCAGTTTCAGAAATTTCTTTGCACATACAAACTCCCAGAGCGCATCAAGAGGGAAAGGAAGACAGAAAGCTATCCTCCATTTACTTGAAAGAGCTTGAAATTTAAGACCATTCCGATCCGCTCCATCTCTGTCCTATCCCTGCCCCCACTGCCCTGCCATCGACCATCACGGGTGTTGGCGCCACCTTGGACCTCCACCACCACCAGCTCCGTCGTATCTGGCAGTGGCTACCGCGCCACAGCAGCTCTAGAGGATCCATCACATAAACTTAAACAAATCCTTTCGCGTAGGTTTCTCCCAGCTCTCCAACCTACTGGACTGACTGGATATGCAAATCTTGTGTAGACAACATACAAACTCAGAGAATGCTCGATCTGTTCTTTCAGTAACCTTCACATGATTGGCGAGCACCCCACATTAAGCAGGCCACCGTTCCTTCCCTCCACATATGCTACCAAATGGAAGCCACATTTTTAACATAATAGTCGGAGTACCTGTCTGAAGTAGCCTATCACTCAGAGAAGATCTTGTTCTTTCTGTGCATTGTATGCCCCAGGAACCAAACCAGATAGCTCTGCTCCATTCGTTCAAAAGAATTAGGCTCGCAAATCGACTCATTTTCGCCCAGAAGGGACAGGCAGGGGAAGGCTGAACCCTTTTTTGGAAGAGGTTTTCATCTGTCGCCACTCGAGAAGAGCTCGATGCTTCGTAACTGGCTTTCGCTGAGGTTGCTCAAGAAAATGACGAGCAGATATGAGGGCGAGTTTTGCCATTTCTCTACCGAGGCCAAACAAGTCTCATCTCCTAAGAGGAATCTCTAGGAACTCCTTACGGCAACCTGTATCAGCATGAGGAAGCTCCATCAACCGTCCTGCGTCATCAGGAAACCCCTAGGATGTACTCGGCGTCCCATCTGACTGGAATCCATCTGTCCGCCCGGATTTAATTCTTCTTGCCATGACCAAATCGCGTTATAGCACCTCCTTTAGAACATTCAAACCATCGAAACTGCATGCATGACATCGATTGATATATCGCAGGTATGAATGAACACGATTATGTGAGTCATCGTTCATTCCCTCATCAAGAAAGGCTATGATAATTCGCTGGTTGATACATCTCCTAATCACCGGACACCGATTCATCTTTCCTGAATTCCATATACGAAACATCAACCGACAATATTGTTCACTCCATTTTACTTTTCCGCAATTTTTGTTCATCTCCCTATGCAAGACTGTTTTTGGGAGAAGCATTCCTATGCAAGACCACACTAGAAATTGAACGGGCCTTTGGTCGTTGTTGTTCAGTTCAGCGGGATCAAGATCCAGCAGGGACATGGCCTACCCTTGGCGCAATTTGCAGCCCATTTATAATCACAAAAGCATTGCATATGGAGTGATCTTCCTTAGACCAACTCAGGGCCTGGTCTGGCCTGGTCTTGCCAAGGCCCGAAGAACAATTGGGAAAGTAAGGCTATTTGGTTATAAAGTTTGGCTCAATATGGTACGAGCTAGGAGCTTGTTTGTCATTGCAATTATTTGGAAGAAATTACCATAAAATTCCTAAACCTATTGCACTTTGTCAATTCAATCCTAAACTTTTTCTTAAACCTTACTTTTTGTCAATTGAGGCCATTTGCCAAATTTTGGCTAGATGTTACTGGCGTGGATGTTGGCCAACTTGCGTGCTATGACCGGCGCTAACATGAACGATATTTTTAAATAATTTTTTTTTTGTTTTAAATTTAGGGTTGACAACTCTCACTAGTGCTAGGGAGGGTGTCTGGGACTCATTGTGGCCAGCTGAAGGCTTAGTGGCCCTCGCCGGCCAAAGCAAGGGTGCGTAGCCCTCGCCTAGTGGCCTTGTGAGGGCCGCGACCTCCTCACTCCAAAAAAAATAAAAAGTAAAGAAAATTAAGAAAAAAGAAAAACAAAAGATGTAAAAATTCAAAAATTATGAACATGTTATTAAAAAATGTCACTGTCATCGCCGCTCATGCAACATAGAATAGTTGGCATCTACATCAGTAATTTATGGCCAAAATTTCCCCAAAGAGACTCAATTGATAGAATGTGAATAATTTTTATAATTTTCTTTCTTCGTAATTTTTCTCATATGTTTTTGGGGCAAGTTCTTGCAATCGCCAAGTAGAAAGGTTAGGACATGATACTTCTCAACAAGATTTAGAGAAATATATATGCGGGGCATGAACGCATCGTCTGGTCAAGGTGCATTCGTGAACGAAAACAGAGGTAACAGTGGATTTGGAACTCCCGGAGGGCAACAACTTGGAGCACAAGGCCTCTTTGCTCGTTCAAGTAATGGTGGGTCATAATTGGCAAACGTCACGGGCTTCATCTGGTGGGGAACGAAGACAGTGCATGAGTGGACCAATTGTACAGCACAATCATTATCTTCACAAACTGAAGTTTTTGAGAAGTTGCTCGTGCACTCGTAGAAAAATTGGTAGAAATATAGTAGGTGGGTTGGCCTGTGAGGCTGGATCAACTTGAGCTCGGGCCCTCCTGCTCCCATTTCGGGTTTAAAGACTTTGCTGAATGTCATCAGGTCTTACTTTCTTACTTTTCTGTTTTTTTAATTATAAATGCGTGTTTAATATTTAGACATCTGACAACTCAATATGATTCTCATTGACATAAGATTATACCATCAAACTCTAAAATTTGCATGTTGTTAAGAATATTTACCATATGTTGTTTTAGTCAATGATTATTCGTGTCTAAATATCGAGTTACAGTTCTAGTCGATGTGGGGAACGAGACGATAGATTGGACAATTGTATTGATCAACGCGTTATCCCTTCACCACTAAAGTTTGAATGGCTCGTGCCCTATCGAAATGACTACGTAGTAGGTGGTTCTGTATAGGGCTGTTGTTCATTGAACTATACGCCTTCTACGTTGATATTATATAAAAATTTTGTAATTTAGTGTTGACAGTCTAAAAACTTAAACTATTAAATGAAGGTTTGTTTGGTGCTATTGAATATGTAAGGTTTTCATTTGTCCCCCGTTCTTGATGATTAGTGCATCAATACTTTACTAATTGCATATTTTGGAACTTTTTAATTCTTTTGTCCATAATTTTTCTCATAAATCGCGGCTGGAGGTTCAGTTATAGCATGGGATAATTCAAAAAAAAAACCTAACCTATAGTCAAATTAGAGGTCAGTGTCAAATCTTTTAATTGTGCAATTTAGTCATTCAGTTAATTTGCGCTAGAAATTATTGACATTGATCGGTTTGCTTTCTAAAAACATAAATCGGAGATAGAAACGTGATTGATTAAGACATTTGACATCTCTAGTGTTATCACATTGACAATGATTAATACCGTCAAACTCCCTAAAATTTGCAATTTTTAGAATGTTGCACATAATTATTTAGTCAATGATTAGTCTTGTAAATACTCGGGTTACAGTTCCAATCTAGCGGCGACGAAAGACGGATATGATGGACCATTTTGTATTGATCAACTCATTAGTCTTCACCACTAAAGTTGAAATTGCTCGTGCCCTCAGAAACGACTACGTAGTAGGGTGGTGTCTTATCGGGGGATTGCATGATCTTGAACATTGAAGCCCATCACCTACTTCTGATATTATCTAAAAATGATTTTAGTGGGTCTGAATGGTTTAGAAGAAAATTGATGTCCTTTCCTGGTCAGAAGGGGAAACCCGTTTTCCACGAGTCTAAGTCATCTATTTCAAGTCCACATTTAAAACCGCCTCAGTCAGATATCGTAGTTTTTTGTTATCAAATATCAGAAAGTCTGAAATGGACTTTTTTTTAGATAAAGGGATCCTAAGGCGAATGACCACTATTTTATTTTCGGGCTTTATTTCCTAATTAGAAATAGTTATTCCGTTATGAGTAGAGACGTGAGCTTTGGTAACTACGTGAAATTAAAAAAAAACATTGCGGTTAGCAAGACGATTTCGTGTTTCCGAACCTGTC
>JAGVVM010008987.1:0-11994 GCA_019149425.1 Psidium friedrichsthalianum
AATCTGATGGTTATGATCTCATTTTTTTTGGTTTTTTTTTTGTATTGCAATTAATGACTTCTTGTCTATAATAAGAAAAAAGTGTCTCTCTTTTCGGCACCATTTTATTTCACGTATGTTGTTTGGTACATTCTCCTAAGCGTGATTGCTTCTTACAAAACATTATGAAAAATATCGTCATCATCCACAAAATGTGTGTTATGCAATAACATTGTTCTCAATAGTGAAAATATGTTTCATTGATATTATTTCAAGCAATCAAGCGATTTTTTTATGAAACATTTTTTCTTGATCTTCATTTTCTGTGAACAAGCGCCCTTCTTTAGAGGGACCTGTTTTTATGTATACATGTCTATGTTTTTTTTTTTTTGACTTCATGTTTCTATATTCATTTTCACTAGTTTCGGAAATATTGTACGCGAGGAACTTGAGATCTGTTTCCTTGTCCAAAGAGCTGCTAATTGTGTGGGGGTCTTTGCATTACGATCTGATCTACATGTAGTCCATGAAGAGCTATGGTAAGGATTTCTTGGGGGCATTCTCAGGGCCTTATGTTTGCTTGAGCAACGTCGACATCTGCATCATCTAATAGTTTTGATTCTCTTTACACCACCCCAAACCCCAGCGCCACCTAAGCTTGCACTGAATAGATGCAAGAGATATAAAGAGCAGAATTTACCCTAAGAAGCAAAAAAAATTTGTACAAGAGCTTCAGAAATCTTTTCTTTCCTAGAACTACAAACTAGCACCTGGGGGGGGGGGGGAGAGATTTATATTGAGAAAAGAAAAAAGTGTATTCTGATGTAGAATTAGGGAATGGGTGGGGGATGGTGGGAAGGAAAAGGGATTTATCCTATCTTTCTAGTATCCTTCTCATGAGTGGTGTCAACTAAGCAGTTTGCGCTGAGCAAACAACTCAAGGATCAAGCCTATCTAGGAGATTGTTATTTATCGGTAATTTTTGAAATTCTTCCAGAGGGAATGACTGATCACAATTTTCTTTTTCAAAGTTTTTATTGTGGGGCTTGTGAACAATCCTTGGGGGTCTTTGGGGGATATGGACGAGATTTGGAATGAAAAGCTATCTACCTCTTAGAGAAATTTTTATTTTTGCTTTCGGTCCACTTCCTACTAGATATTGTTGTCAAGTCATTTGTGCACATTATAGTGTAGGTGCTTTTATGTTTTGTTCCCAGTGTCCCTAGGGGGGGGAGGGGGGGGGGGGGGGGGGGAAAAAAAAAAAAAACTCTGCCGGTGTTGATGGAATGGTTACATGAGGGCATGGTGGGAACAATCATTTGGTGAATAGATATGGCTAGATTTGGAATGAAAACCTGTCAGCTCCAGGGAAAATTTATTTGCTTCAGTTTCCCTTTCTACTGGGAACCATTGGGAATCATATTGCTGCACATTACACATGTAGTAGGTTTGTGTATGTTGGGTGTGATTGTTTTTACTCTGCCTGTAATAATGTATATCTGAGGCATTGGTTGCTGAAATTTATGGTTTAACTCAAACTTTTTAGTAGGCAGACCTTTTTTTGTGAGTCTTTTTTTCGGTTATGGCTGTTTTGAGAGTTGAGTTATCGTGTCAGAAAATCAAGTATTTGGCGCTAAGGCTTCCGCCCGTGTCATTGCAATAGATTTCCCCTAAGGTTGCCTTGTTATCCTGATGTTCCTGGACTGATGAAGATTAGGTATGTGGGGCAAACTACACTTGGGAGTGCAGCCATTTTTGGTCTTTTCTTGGGTGCTGAGTGTGGAGCTGGTATACATTGTGGGTATCTACTAATGGTTCCAGTTGTTTCGAGGGACCGATGTAAAATATTTAATAAAACTTTATCTTGATGCGGATTTTTTTTATTTTGGCTCCTCTCTCTCTCTCTCTCTGCCTCTCTCTCTTCTCTATATATATGTATATTATATATTTATCTTCCAGTTGGGTTCGTGTGCATACATAACCCTGGTTTTCTCAATGGTTCTAAAATTATATCCAACCCCATCTGTTATGATCTGATTTGTGCAAGATGTTCTGTTGACGGACGGTAGCCGGTGACCAGGCATATGAGTCTCCTCACACCAATTGGAAGTCATTCTCTTACGCTTACAAGCAATGGCTTCATCACATCCTTGGGTTAAAAGTCTGTCTTGTTCTGGACCCTAACAAAAATTTCGAATGCATATTAAAGAAGATGAGATATTTGCGAAGTCAGCTTGCGTGCCCCACTCTTTCTTGCTCGGCAGTGTATCTGAGTGAGCGATTGGCTAAACCCCAGCCACGCATCAAGATTTGGGAAGAAGATGGCAGATGCATGCAGGGTTAGAGAGCCCATGAGATAAACATTTGCCATTACAGTAACAGCGTAGGAGCACTAATAACGAACAGTTTTTTGGAAGTACGTGTCCTTGTTTCTTTGCCAGTGTAGCAGACCCAGATAAATGTGACTCTGCTCATTATAACAAAGTATTTGTGATTGTAAGAAGCAGCATATTTGGAGGTTTATATTCACCTATAGAAGAGCAAATAGGACATTACTTAGTGAAGACTTTGTCCAGGCTCGGAGCACGAAACTCTCCTCTCTTCATCTTCATCTTGTGGCAACTTTTCGGACATCACCAGGAGTCTAATCTGTTACTTGGGTTTCCTCTAAAACCTTCCCTTGCTAGAGGGTCTTCTCTCTCTCTAGAGAGAGAGAGAGAGATCGACAATTGCAGACAGACACAGACACAGAAGCAGGATGATAACTTAGGTGGCGATGCAGGCATGGGGAGCTTTTTGAGTGGATGGTTGTCCACTTGCTTTTTGCTTGCTGATGAGATTGCTCGTTCTCTGGAGACTCAAGAATGCCATGTTGTTTTGACCCAAAAAAAAAAAAAAAAAAAGAATACCATGTTGCTGCAGACTGAGAAATTATTAGAAAGTCCGGTTGCCCGAGCAAATCTTGCACGAGTCCGAATTGAGTCCGAATTTGTTTCAAGTCTTGCGCGCCTGAACCGACTATTCTTTACTAATAATCGGTACCTTTTAATGAATGATCGCGATCTTTCATATACATTAGTAGTTTCATAATAATAACTTTCGTTTTTGGGTTACCAACTTTCTAAATCTGTTGATAAATCGCCGATTATAAAAATCAATCCTCTTTGAACATATAAATGGTAAAAGAAATGTGTCCTAACTTCATTAAGAGAAAAAGGACCTCACTAATTTTTGTAAGGTCACGAAACTCGCCATATCATCTAGACATACTCTTCTATGTGGATTATACCAAGGAGCCAGAATTTGCATCAAATTCTATAATAAAAGACGAGGAACCCATATAGTTTATACGTTACGATATGATTGTTTGTACTGCGTCAATTGTTAAATGAGTCTCCCATTAATATGTGGGTCGTCCAATCGGCCGTCCATCGTCACCTACGACTCCCTAGGATCACCATAGTCGGGTCCTAACAACTAAATGCCAAGGAATCGAATTTGCGTATCTGATTTCGCATCCATGGTCGTCTTTTAGCGTTTTTTGGCGGAATTTGGCGTCGCGGCTAAGGGACTCTTCCCCTTTATCGCCCCTCGGGCTACCCGCATCGATGAGGACCGCCCCTTGTTGCCTCTCTCTCTCTCTCTCTCACACACACACACACACACACAAGCCTTATGGAGAAGATGGAGGCTGTAGAATAGCAAAAAGGTAGGGTTAAGGGGGGGTCCTAGCCTATTTATAGAATTCTTCTGCTGGGCCCTCCCATCGCGGGCTAGGTCGGACTCGGCCCACACTAGCAAAATCCATATTCGACGTATTAAGAAATCTTTAAATTCATTCTTTATTAAACTAATTCCATAAATGGTAAATTAATCTCGTAAAACAATGAATTACAATTTAATTAAGGCGAGCCCACATTAGAAAATTCTAGCATTCTCCCACTTGGCGAGCATTAATTGAAACTGTACTGTAGTGCGTGCCTTCATATTGGTTTAGAGATTATTCTTAATGGCCAATCCGATTCTATAAAGTCTTAAACACCGGATTATGCTAGTAATTGCGTCAGCAGACATAGAGCCATCCATGGTCACAAATGTCCTCAACTCTACCGATATGGATTTAATATGGTAGTGTGACAGCACCTCAAAAGAGATAGACTTTATGTGTTATCCACTTTGTCGGGCACCTTTCTCTCTCCTTATGTGTCATAAAACTTGATGTGTCAATAGAGAATATCCAAATGGTTCTAATGAACCAGTATATGTCGTATCTTTATAGTTAGTTTTTCCTTATGTATAACAAGACATATAAACACGGCTAACAATCAAATGCCCATAGCCATTACTCGAGGTTTACACACGCCTCAAGATTTACAAGAATATGTATTCAACGTTAATAGTGCTACAAACACTTCAATACATATTATTGTGCTACAAAATGTAACAAAACAGATGTAACTATATTAGAGCAAATCAAAAGATGTCTCCCACTAAACCACTCATCCAATGATGCCTCTAAGCCATATTAGTGACATGTCGTTCAAAAACACAAGGGCGAAGACTTTAGTCAATGGGTTTGCAATCATATCATCTATACAAATATGCTCTACTGTAACATTACCTTTCTGCACGATTTCTTTATGGTCAAGAATTTGACCTCCATGTGTTTAAACCCCTTGAGACCTCTATTGTTAATGAACAACACTACAGAGTTATTGTCATAATATAGCTGTATGGGTCTATCAATAAATCAAATACGGTCAACTCCCTAATGAGGTTTTGGAGCCAAATGGCCTGAGTAGCACTTGAAAAACACTTTATGAACTCCGCTTGCATGGTAGAGGAGGATATGGATTTATATTTTTCCATGACACTACACCAGCTGCCAACATAAATATGTATCCAGTTGTCGACTTTTTGTCGTCCTAACAGCCCGCAAAATCCGAATTCGAGTATCCAACAGCTGTAGGTTCTCAACATGCTTATAAGTCATCATGTAGTCTATTGTCCTCTTTAAGTACCTTAGGACTTTCTTGGCAGCAACCCGATAATCATGTCCTGGGTTTGATTGGTATCTGCTTAGAAGTTCTGTTGCAAAAGCAATGTTTGGCCTAGTGCATATTTGAGCATACATAATACTCCCAAGCGCACTGGCATAAGGTACATTCTTCATTTGGATTTCTCCATTTCTGTCTAAGGACACTATGAAAGACTCAATTTCTACTTTTACAGATAGGAGCAATATCTGGCTTGCAGTCCTGCATATTAAATCTCTCCAAGATACGACAATATATGCCCTCTGAGATAAATCCAAGACATGGCGTAAATGATCACTATGGATCTCAATGCCAAGGACAAAAGACGCTTTACCAAGGTCATTCATATCAAAGTTCTCTGATAACATCCATTTCGTCTCATACAATAAATCGATATCACTGCTTGCTAGCGGGACGTCGTCCAAATAAAGAACGAGAAAAATGTATTTTCTCCCACTAACCTTGCAGTATATACTAATCCACTTTATTTTCAACAAAACCAAATGAAGTGATAACGCTATGAAACTTCAAATACCATTGTCTGGATACTTGCTTGAGGCCATAAATTGATTTCTTCAGTCTGCACATAAGGTCACTTGCATCATCAACTTCAAACCTTTAAGTTGAGTCATATAGACTTCTTCTTCAAGATCTCCATTCAGAAAAGCAATCTTGATATCCATTTGGTATAAGTCCATGTCAAAATGAGCTACTAATGCCATGATCACTCTAATGAATCCTTAGATGAGACTGGAGAGAAGGTTGATTCATAGTCCACTCATTCTCTTTTAGTGAAACCTTTAGCTACCAGTCTAGCTTTAAACTTTTTTACCTTTCTGTTTGAGTCCCTTTTTCATCTTATACACCCATTTGCTGCCAATTGACCTATGACCCTCAAGCAATTTAATAAGTTTCCAAACATCATTATGTCTCATGGATTGCATTTCATCTTTCATCGTATCCAACCATAGGTTCGATTAAGAACAGGAAACACATTCTTATAGATAATTGGATCAACCATGCAACTTATGTCATAGTCTTGTTCTCCCAGATAGACTATATAGTCCGGTGAGATAGCTGATCGTCTTTGCCTAACAGACATCCTTAGTAGAATTTCCTCAATTTGATCCTGCGGATGTAGGGCTTGATTTATTTCATCAGGAACAGTTTTCAGCCAGGGGATCTTGAAGCCCAACAGGCACAGTCTCTAGTATTGGAGGCTCCATAGTTGTTTGTATTGGTAGAGAAAACGATACAGTAGTACCCGCCGTACTATTACTTTCAATAGTCTCTGAACATGCATCCTTTTCGACCACGTCGTATTCCAGAAACTTCGCTATTTGTGATTCCATAATCATTGGGCCTTTGTTAAGATTGTAAAACGGTATCACTTGGATGGTCTGGATAGGACACGAAAGTAGCATCTTGTGGTCTTGGGATCTAACTTATTCAAGATTGGGTTATACAACTTCACTTCTGCAGGACAACCCCAGACTTTCAGATGATTCAGGCTGGGTTACGTCTAGTACATAATTCAAAAGGAGTTAGTGGAGATCCTTAGTGGGAACTCGATTCAATACATAAAGGGCTATCTTCAAAGCTTCACCCATAGAAATTTAGGCAAGTTGGTTCTTCTCATCATAGTCTTCATCATGTCTATTAAGGTGCGATTATGCCTTTCGCCATACCATTCTGTTCAGGACTTCAAGCATAGTAAATTGAGCTACTATCCCAAAATCTTCTAAGTATTTGGCAAATGGCCTTTTAAGCTGTCCAGTATCGCCATGTCTGCCATAATACTCACCACCTCAATCAGATCTGATAACCTTAATGACTTTTTCCAACTGTTTCTCAACTTCAGTTCGAAATATCTTGAATTTATCAAGAGACTCAGACTTTTCTTTAATCAAGTACAGATAACCATATCGGGAATAGTCATCAATAAAAGTAATGAAATAATAATTTCTATACAATGTTGGAGTATATGGTCCACTTATATCAGTGTGTACGACCTTTATAGTCAGAAATTCGGACTGCAGACTTTTTCTTTATTTTTGTCATCTTTCCTTTACAACAGTCTACACAAGTCTTCAAGTCATCTTTAAGTAGGTAGAATATCGGCTTTTACAAGCCTTTCTATTCTTTCCTGGAAATGTGACCAAGACGCTTATGCCACAATGTGTTAAATTATTCTTTAGGAAGAGTCCTTTTGGAGACAACTTTCTCGGCTGTACAAGTTACGTATATATCGTTGGGAGTTAAACACAATCTGTACAATCCATTAGACATGTTTTAGTACCCAACCTTATTGAATTAAAAAACATAGAAATTACACTGTTCTTTTTTTTTTCAAAAAAAGGAACCACACATGTTCAAATATGATACAGAAACTAAATTTCGTCTAAAAAGAGATATATAGAAAGTGTTTCTCAACATCAAATTGATACCAAATTCTAGAATCAAAATGACATCTCCCACGAACTCAACGTTAACCTTGTTGTTATCGCCCATTATGAGCTTTGATTCATTTTGATTTGGCATCCTCTGATTTATGAATTCTTGTATGGTGAACATAACGTGGTTAGTTGCACCACTATCTAGCCACTATGAATTAGATGGGCTTCAGAAAGATTGGATTCACAAATTAGTGCCAAAGAATCATTACCTGTATGCTCATACTTAGACAACCAGTTCTTATATTTGCTGTAATCCATCTTCATGTGATCTATCTTCTTATAGAAGAAATAACGGTTACTATCCTTCCTAAAATGTGCCTTCTTTCGACTCAAGTTATTAGAGGGACTAGTGGTGGGGTGAGTTCCTTTATGAGTACGAATCTAGGCCCCTTACCTTTCTTACTGCTAGAACTAGATGCAATTAGGGTATAGTGTCCTCTATCCTTTTTCAATTTCTCTTTTTCTGCTACTACCTTGGATGTGAAATCATTTATAGACCAAGTTTTGTTCTGTGTGTTGAAACTGGTCTTGATCATCCCAAACTCAGGGGAAGGGTGTTTAAGGCTTGATGTACCATCACTGCATTAGGGATTACTATGCATAAGACTTTTAGTTTTGTCTGTAAATCCAGCATTCTCATGATATAGTCCCTAACACCTCTTACACCCGTATATTTCATTGTAAAAAGTACCTAGACAAGTATCCCTACCTCAGCATTCGAAGATACTCGATACTTTATTCCTAGGGTTTCCAACATTTCTTTGGCGATGCGGTCAGTTGGCAATTACTCTTTAAATGTTCCTATATGGATCACTTCATAGACAACAAGTAGATTCTGTTACTCTTTTTCCAGGCGGTAAAACGCACCATCTCAGGCACTGTGCTGGTCTCTACGAGGTCAGCTGGCTTATCCTCGTAAAGAACAACATGAACATCAGCCAATTCCATTGCAAACAGAAAATCATCCTTTCATTTCTTGAAGTTTGAACCATTTAGGACCTCTATAGTAATGGAGTTGTCATTCACAAAAAAAGCAACTGGAAAGACAAGCAACGCTTACCATCAGCATCATATGAGCACTGTGTAACTTTAAATTCTTAAAAGTACACATCTCAGAAAGTCACATACATCATCACATAATCACCTTTGGGTAGAATATATGACATGCAGCTGTAAACTCCATACATGACAACGACTATGAGAATATGTTCTAATTTTTGTGAATTACCATCTTTGAGTATGGGAAATACTAGAATTAGTCACTTCCAGTCATATGTTGTTCATGCATCCCTTCATGAACTAACACACAATTACCTCCTTTGGGAGTATGATTATGCATTAGAACAGGAAACATCCCATCATAATGCGAGACTGATATTTCTTAAATTCAATTAAGTGTGCCACTTTGACGATCACAACTTAATTGAACTTTTGAAACTCTCTCACACTAGGGATATAAATTTCGTGCCTTACAATTACCATATGATGTGATTTTAAGCTTGAAGACATGGATAATTGTCATTAAAATCACAAACAGTGCCATAGCTTTGCTTCATGTATGTATGGGTTCCATATGTGTCAGTGTTCAATAATACTCTATACATTCGTTATGTGGTTATTATCCAAATGAGCCAATCTCAACATTTCCAGAACTATATGGAAATTTTCAAAAAATACCAGAAATACCCATAACTATTATACTTGCATAATGGTTTTTCGCATTTTTCAAGACTTTAAGAGGCTAAAAAAATTAAAATAAATATACCATAATGTAGAGAATCTCCATACAAGCACAACGGTAAAAAATCACCTCTATCGGAGCTCCACGCGCCCTCACGTGCTACCAGAAATGACGACGCGTGACGTGCCAGGCATGTGCGACATCATCTAACAGTAATGGCCAACGACAGTTAACGGTCATCCGTCGGGTCAACGGGCCGAGTTGACCCGATCAACGATCAACGGGTCTCGTTGACCCCGTCAAACTGGGTCGGGTTGGGTCAATGGGTTGGTTAACCCAGTCAAAGGCGGTGCGATGACGTCACGGATGACATCATCTACCACGTGACAGCCGCTTGTAAGGCGGCGGCCCAATGGCGCGCCATGTGCCGCCTTCTGGGAAGGCGGGGCGGTGGCCGAGGCTGATGTTATCCGTGACGTCAACCTCTAAGGCGGTTGGTGCCTGGGCCACACGCTGTTGCGGCGTTCCTTTAGGCCGCGCATGGGGGTGCGTGCGACGTCCCCTGGCGATCGGCGACCCATCGCTTTGATCTTCTCTACGAGACAATCCGAAATATGCTTTCAAAATTGAATTTCAACATACCAAAATTCAAGAAATCAGGCAAAACTAGAACGTGCTAAACTTGAGCTACAGCAGCTCTGATATCAGCTGTGGGCTGTCCAATCGGCCGTCTGTCGTTACCTACGATTTCTTAGGATCGCCGTAGTAGGGTTCTAACAACTAAATAGCCAAGGAATTGAATTTGTGTATCTAATTTCGCATCCATGGTCGTTTTTTAGCGGAATTTAGCGTCGCGACTAACGTACTCTTCCCCCTTATCGCCCCTCGGCTGCTCAACGTTGATGAGACCGCCCATCGTTACCTCTCTCTCTCTCTCTCTCTCTCTCTCTCTCTCTCTCTCTCTCAAGCCTTATGGAGAAGATGGAGGTTGTAGAATGGTAAAAAGGTAAGGTTAAGGGGGGGTCCTAGCCTATTTATAAAATTTCGGCTGGGCTCTTCCATCACGGGCCAGGCCGGACTCGGCTCATGTGACAGTCTGGAAATTCGATCCAATTATCAGGATTTCAGTATAAAATGGATATATTTCATTAATACGCTCTAGTCGATCTTCACTCAAAATTAGCTACTTTGAGACGACTAACCGAAGGGGAATAGCTACTTGGGATATTTTTCTAAATAGCCGCCCGTTAGTCTGAGATTTCGACAGAGTCGTAATTTATAGATTTGGCCACAAGATGAATTCCGATCTTGAACAATCGAATTTTTATGATGGTTACAGTGGAGAAATAGATTTAGTTGCAGAAACGTCGCGAGTCGGGCAGACAGCGGGAGAACGTCGCGAAGCAAGACATGGGATAGAATTTTACCGAAACTGCCCTCGGTCAATGCTCAGTCCTTAGAATTAGAATAATTAGAATTTTTCTAGAATGAGCATGTCAGTGCAGTATCAATTTCGGTCCGAGGTTCGTTCGCGCTCGGAACCCGATCGGTGCATTTGGCACGCGTCCCGAGGCAATGTCCCATCAGTTGTCACATCAATTAATCTTGTCAAATCAATCAATCGAAGTCAAATCAAGTCCATCACGTCATTTCAGGTCAATCAAGTACAATCTATCAATCACATAAACCTCATTACTTAATCTACCTAACCCACTAACTTGATTTTTGAATTTGGCTTTACACCCATATAATCTTCTCTCTCCTCCCTCACTCTTCATTTTCGGCAGACCTCCTCTCCCTCTCCCTCTCTCTCGAAATCCCCTTCTCTCTTCCTCTCTCTCGGTCGTTCATTCGCCGGCCGCCCCAACGCCGCCGTCTCTGCCGCGCAACCGCCACCTTCGGACACCACTACTCACCCTCATCACTTGTAAGTCCCTTGCCTTCTCTCTCATTGTTTTCGTTGGCCTTAGAGGCCCATCGTGGATCCCGACAGACCGCAGTCTCTTCTCTCTCTCTCTCCTCTCTCCTCTCTCTCTCTCTCTCTCCTCTCTCTCTCTCTCTCTCTCTCTCTTCTCGGCTAGTTTTCGTCCAACCGCAAGACGTACCATCACCGCCGTTCGCGCCAACGTGGCGCACCCATAATCTTCCTCACCTTAGGTAAGTCTCTCAACTCCTTTCCTCTTCATTTTTGTCGTGGCGTAAAACCCAATTTGAGCCTCAACCAGAACTCATTTCCATGATCCTCCTTTCGTTGTTTTTGAACCGTTGGAGCTCGGCACCCAAACTGGTTCACACTGTTTCTTAGCCTCCCTAACGCCTAGCATCATTGTTTTTAGGACTTTGAAAAGTGCCTTGGGGTTGCCGGAACAGCCCCTCACGCCGCGGGTTCCTCTTTAGCGTGAGCCACTGTTCGGCCGCGTCCACGTCCACGGCCGTTGCCTTCGATTACAGCCCATTTTTCGTGTAAGCTCCTCTACTATCCTAGCCTTAGGAAATATCGTTATGTAATGTTGATTTGGTTGGTAGATTGTTTACGGCTGATATGGGCTAGAAAATGTGAAATTCTCTTATGAACGGTTTTAGGCCGATTTGGGTCAAGGAAAAACGGGCCGACTCGGGGCTTAGGAGATCGATGGTAGTTGTGAGAGTGAGTTTGTGGGCTGTGAGAGTTTGGTTTGGGCGTGGATAGAGGAACAAGAATGTTAAGTGCTGGGAGTCTAGGTTGGGCTTAAATCGGGCTAACAGACCTAATGGCTTAAGTGGATCTCGTGGGCTTTGGTGAGATGGGCTTTGTAAAGGAACAGGATGGCCTTAGAAAGGGCTGGATGTAGGTTCGAGAGAA
>JAGVVM010008988.1:0-18955 GCA_019149425.1 Psidium friedrichsthalianum
AGTCTGACAGTGAGGGGTGGAATAAAAAACGCCGTTGCCAAGGAAGGTCTCTGCCAGGTAGTTTAAATGAACAAACTGACTAATCAGAAACCGATCGCTAGATTTCTCAGAATTGAGTTGAGGGTTTAGAACTTTTTCTAGGTCAGATATGTTTTTTTCTTATCACGCTTTTTGAAATCTGAATAGTTGGCCACTGGCGTGATTTTGTTTTTTCTGTTTATCCGTTATCACTGTTACTTTGTTGGGCGAACGTTACGCTTGGACATAGATCCTGGTTTTTTCGGAACGTGGAGGTCATTTGTCGCAGGCAGGAGGTTATCACACAAGTCATCAAGTGGTAGGGGGTAGCTCGGATATGGGGAGGGGAGGGTCTGTTTGTGGATAGGGAGGGGGGGTGAGAATAGAAGGTACGCGCGAGTGACCAGTGGAATTCCAAGAAGCGTGATCAGGAATTTTGGAGTAGCGGGAGGGCTTAGGATCCTATCAAGTGGGTGATAGTAACATGTCCTCTAACCTTGGTCACGCTTGCAGATATAGTTGGGGATTCTAGAAGGTGTCAGATGCTTGGGACTTGTGGGGTTTGATCGAAAGTCGGGGTCTAGTCTAGCAGGGCGTTACAATCTATGACCATAGCAAGCGGCGCTGACTAACAGGAATGTCTCAGTGGGGGGGGACTTTTGTGTGCTGGTCACGGTTTAATCAAGGAGAAGCCTGGTTTTATCCAAAAATCACGAAGACATGTTTGTTTGTTTTAAAAATATCATCCCATTGTAAAGTTTTCCACAAGCCACCATTTCCTGATTTGCCCAGGTTCCGCTTTCCCACTTCATCCTGTTGAATCAGTATCTTCTGAGGGAAGAAGAATGAACAGTGGTTTCTCTATTGGACAACCGGGGTGGGAACGATTGGGGTTATCTGTCTAGCTGGAAGGGGATCAGGAAACAGTCCAACTGGAACCCTCTACGACAAGAGGGATGGTATCTTGGGAAGCTATGGAATTGTTTCGTTAGGAGCTCAACGAACGAGGCGGGCACGGGCAGCCACGCTTTAGGTGGACCATAACCGTGGAGGCCAAAGAAGGTTGATAGGCAAGGGAGAGAAGCTTCTGGTTACGTGGAGATACAGAACCATAATCTACCAGAGTATGAGAAGGTTGTTCCAAACCTTCCTGGACCCATGGCTTTTGAAGGCAGTACTTGCTCATCAGGTCCACTCAAGAAGGCTAGCCTCTGTTGCCCAATCAGTGCCTCATACGGCATCCCAGACACGGCTCCAAGATGGTGAAATCTTAGCGATGGTGGGACTGAAATTGTGGAAAGCAATGGAAGCAGGAAGGGTTGTCCCGAAAGCCCCGTATGATAAGCATGTGACGGAGCACTGAACGACGAGTTGGAAAAATTGAGAAAAGAGCGAATTTAAAGGAGGAGGTGTCCTGATCGCAGATAACTGGAGAGATGGGGTGTTGGGTTTGTTGGATGTGGGAGACCCAAGCGTGCGGCTGAAGACGGTTGGCTAAAAACGAGGATGTCGAGCCAAGGATATGTCGGCTTTCTTGTTCGGCGTTACTTAGGATGATGTAATCGAAACTGTTTAGTAAGGTGAGGTTTTGTCCTACAACCTTTGGCTGCTTTCAGGTTCTACAGCAAAAAAAACATGTATATTTGTTCTTTTTGTGTGCATTTTACAGAAGTGTAGGAATGTTAACAGAGCCGAGTGCGGGGAAAGGGTGAGACGGGGGAAAGGAGGGAATGCAGCGCTCCTGGGTTTATACAACTGCAAGTATTCAATTATTGTCCAGCAAGCATCAATATACAAGGAACGCATGATGAGGTTTTTTGAGGATGAAGGACTGATGGCCCATTAAGATTCAGATACTAGACTGATGGGACCTGACGCTGTTTATGTTTTTCTGTTCACATGTTTTTGTCTATTAGATTTTTGCTCATTCTCCATCTCTTATCCAGCATTGTGTTTCCATTCATAAAGAAGCCTCAGGCTGTATAAATAGAGAATTGATTTCATAGAGGAATTTACTTCTTGTCCCTGTGATGTCTATTATACCACTGTACAGATATATGCGTGAAGACTACGCTAAAAAATCAACCATTTTTGTCTCAGTTTAACAATGTGTCGATGGTCGTCCCTAAATATATATAGTATTATTAATCACTCCAAAAATAATTTGCATACATGCGAAGTGTGCAATGAAAAGTAAGTTATATCTAGAGAAAATTACCAAACTAAGTCTTAATTATGGCACAAATTGTACCAAATCAGTCATAAACCTTTTTTATTTATACCAATTGGGTCGTAAGTTTTTGTTGTTTGTTTTTTCATTTGTACCCTTCAATCTATCCACCAATAATTTATACTAGAAATTAATTGATAATGGATGCTAGCCATCCTTATCTAAAGTGTTGGCTCGGACATGAAAATGTTTTCTAATTTTGTTCTTTTTTTTATTAGTTTTGTTTGTATTAATTTTTTCTTTTCTTTTATTGATTAAGAGGGGCTAGCCGGTGGGATGGCTGACGGATATTCTGGGGCACTCAATCGTCCATTGGATGAATGGGCTTATTTCAACACCAGTCCCCCCTCCGTGTTCAGGCCGCAGCAAAGGGTCATGGCCCTCGGCGGGGCCCAATGGCTAGCGAGGACTTGCTGGCCGCTTGTAGTGGAGACTCGTACCAGGCCCTCGTCAGCTGAGGGCTTGCAGTCCTAGTTGAGTGCGAGGCAACAAAAAACAATCGCCGTCAGCTTGAAGTCCTAGTTGAGTGCGAAGGCAACAAACCTCGCCGCAGCTAGCCATAGTTTGTGACCCTTGCTCAGATTTGGGTAAGGGCTCATGGGCCCTTGCCTGGTTTCTGGCAAGAAGAAAAGAAAAAAAAAATTTAATAAAAAAAATTCACTTCTACTTTGGAGATATCACGTATGATAGGTGGCATCCATGTTATCAATTTCTAGCCAAAATTAACCGAATGGACTCGATCATAATTTTGAAAAGATTTAGGACTTAATTAGCAAAAATGAATTTAGGATTAAATTGACATAATTATAATAGGAGTATGACTTTTCAGGCTATATTTATGTAAATGCTTCACCAATGGTATTCCTGTATGAATAGTGTCAAGTCATATAAGGTGGATTGAATAAGTCCTAAATCAAGAGAAAATAATGAGGGAAAAATGACAAAAATAACAAAAAAGGAGAGGGTTTCAACATGACCGGTGAGCAGCAACTATCATGTTTTGGTATACTTGTTCTACCTAAGATTAAGCATTAAGGAAGGAAAGTATAGTCATGCTCATGTAAGCATCTAATACTAGCTCAGACATCGTGCGGACGAGCGGATTTAACACTGCTTAGTCATTGGATTAGATCGGATCGGATCGTGTTGATTAGATTACGGTTAACCCAATAATAGATATGTAACTTCTAACCTTCACTGGGAGAAGATTAAGCTCGTCTTTCAATCAACTTCTTCTCTAATTTTTAGTTAATTATTTTTGAGGAACTTATGGGAATTGATAGGCCTGATGAGAACCCATTTTTTTTATTCTTCCAAATAAAATGAGCTTGAATATAGACATTTATTTGCTTATTTTCTTTATTTGAGGGGCTTGAAATGCATTGAGGTTATTCAAAAACCTTAAGTGTAAAGAGAGTGGCTTATTCAGTTATCGAGCAAAGTCACTTATCCAACTAGACCGATTACTTTGGTGGTTAAGATGATAAATCCTACAACCACGGCCATCCTCAAAGAAGAGATGACATATTAACCTTGAAATTACATTCCAAACGGGTAACCTAAAGATCACGCATGACGTGACATTTGCCATGCGTAAAGAAGAGATGACAGATTGGCTTTACTATCGCCATATCGCTTACCTGACTAGAACAGTCTCCATGGTGGTTAAAACCAATCACAACACGGGCTTCGCTCCTTGAATCGACTTCAGGAAAAATCATTTCGAAGGACAATTTGAACGCTTTGAATATATCTACCAACTTTTTTGGGCCAAACGGAAAAAGAAAAGAAAAGAAAAGAAAAGAAATACGTGTTTATGTAGCAATACCTTGGTGTTTGACTTTTTCAAGGGAATAATATTTAAGATTATGGATATATCAAGGCGATTTGAAGAATTAGATTGAGTGCAAATGTGAATGTTCCCAAGAGAACATTCCAAAATGTCTACCATTGGAGTTCTTGTGCTTAATTCTTTATTGCATGGTTAGAATGAGGACACGTTCATGCCGGTCATCTCTGACATTTCGATGCCTAAATTATGGAAAATTATTTCCAAATTGTGGAATATTACTCTCTCCCTCTCCACAATAGTAAAAGTTAAAACCCGTTCTTCAAGAACCAGATGTTGTAATCTTCGTGATCTTCATGAGGTCCTCTACAATCATGAAATTATCTCCGAACGATTACGAGGATCGTGTTATCGAATCTTTTTTGGAACACTTGCAAAGTACATTTACTAAGAAATTGATTCAATTTTTCAATGCTGATAATACATAGAACAAAAAATCTTTCCAATAAATACATATATTGTGACATCCTTGGGTCATAAAAAGGGTAACGTCCCAGGCACATCATCGACCCATTTATTTTTAGCCTATAATTAAATTGAAATCGAATGTAAAAACTCCCCAGACAATAATACAACAAAAGGGATAGCAATAGAAAATCAAGAAGACTAGCAATTAGTAGCCAGAATTTGCGAAAGACCATTTTCATTATAATAATATTGTTAACTCTGGGAAATTCATTAAGAGACAACTACAAGCCCACTATTCAAGGCTGCTTCCTAAGACCAACAAAAAAATATTGAATCTAGGTAGGGTTAGCTGCTGCTTTCAAAAACTTCAATCATAAGAGTCTCGAATGATTGGTCCATGGGCACGTCAAACCTCATATGACACATCTCCATATTACAACCCTGAAAAGTATTTATCAACGATGGATGAAATATAAATATCTCTGTGAGTCAATGCTTAAGTTCAATTAGGGTATTAATTCACTCAAGTAACCTAAACAGACATGACAATACGAAAGTGATCCAACTACCAATTATATGTAACTTACCTCATCCTAGTTCACAGAGTGCAGTAATTTATTTGATAATTAGATCACATGCAGACCAATGCAACGACCAGAACATACATACCAAACTCTCATGTATTATGCAACATGTGGTTTTTGGTTATTAACAGGCACTCAGCCCTGGCACACTAGACAATTGGTGCTCTTCCGGCATGATCAGGAGTCGTCCTGCTCTGTCGACGATGGCAACCAATAATCCATGTGATTCCAATTGACACGGTACGGATATATTAGGTATTCCTGTAAGGACTTCAATCCGTCACAAGTTGCGATTGACATCCGATCAGTCCGATGATACAGACTATCATGCTTCTAATAAATCATATGGTTTCGATTGACACGGCATGAACTTATTAGGCATCGTCCCCGGACACCTTCGAGTGATGATAACCAATATATGACCACACAAGAATGCCAGACAACCAAGCTAGTTATTATCTTTGCATTTAATTAAAATAATCAGGCGGTTGTGCTCAAAACATGGCCTAAGGTCTTTTTCTTTTTCATGCTCAAATATGAAATTTTGACTTTGCATGCAGTCACATAATTATGTACACCATCCACTAGATTTTACATTTAAATAAGTGCAACTAACCACCAATATGTGTATGCCATATACATAATTATCCAATAATCATTAAAAAATAAATCAATAATAACAAGTAGATGAATAATAAACTAATAGTGAATTAGAAAATTAAGAAAGATTCATTAATTGATAATTTAATAAAAATTAATCGAAAAATTCATCGTAAATAATTAGTCATTTAATAATAATTATTTATTCAGGTCACGCTTAATTAACGCACCACAATTAATTAACCAAAATAATAATTAATTAATTTTCATCCAAATTAATAAATTAAAAAATAATTATTTTTTATCAGCCCAAAAAATTAATTAATTAAATTTTAATAATCCCGGTCTGCCTCAAACAGATAATCCAATCGTAAATCCAACAAGTCGAGCCAGTCTAATTATTCTAACCGCGACCATTTAACCTAATTATGACCACTAACTTAAACCAATCATGATTAACTAACTAAACTAATACTAATTTAATCTAAACTAACCTAAATACAATTGACAACCTAATCGGAGATTAGGGGCTAACTCACCCAAAATCATCCGATGACGACGAGTGGCAGTGGGCAACGGTGGTAACGGGCGACAAACGGCGACAATGATGAGTGTACGGCAATGAGCTCACAACGACAAACACGATGACTCGACGAGCGTGCAGTGGCCTCCGGTGGCACGACATGGTGGCTGGACACCGCGATTAAGGGTGGCGACGAGCTGAGGGGAAAAAGATGATGGCGAGGGAGTGGCTACAGCGACGACAAAGTGAAGATGGTGCTTGAACGACGCGAACGAAAGTGGGGAGGGGACCCTGGGTCGCGAGGCTCGTGCGGTCGAAGGTGGAAATGATGTGAGAAGGTGGCTCGGGTGACAGCAGCTTCAACTGAGGCGGCGAGGAAGTGGCAGCTGGATGCCGATGGATGATGGGAGCAACAGTAGTGCGATGGGGCGAGGGTGGTGCGCGACGACGCAGCAAGCGGCTGACGGAGGAGGAGCAACAGCGATCTAGAGCAAAGGAAGAAGACGTCACGCGGCAACAGCAGAAAAAGGAGAGGAAGAAGAATACCCAGTGGCAAACAAAAGAAATGGGAAAAAGTTTCCTCCAAGTTACATTAAAAAATAAGAAAGTGACAAGTGAATAGGAGATGAGATGGGGGGAAGAAAAGAAAGGCGCACGGCAAAAATCAAGGGAAAAGGGGGAGAGAGAGAGAGAGAGAGAGAGAGAGATTCAAAGGGGAAAAAGCGGGGTTATCCAGCCGAAAAGTATAGGGGGGAAGAAATGCATAGTCGATTGAGACAAGTAGAGAAAGAAAAAAAGAAAGGTGAAATCAAAATTTGAATTTTTCTTGTCTCTAGCTCATAAAAATGAAGGCACAAGGGTAAATAGATAAATTAGGACAGGATGGATGTTTTGGCACAATAAATGAGGGCATTTTTAGGAATTACGCGACAAAGATTCAGTCAAGGCTAGGTTCGGCGCAAATGGAAAATTTTACGGCACGAATAAATGGATTAAAACTTCTAACTAGTGCTCCAACTAATTTAAAATTTACATCCAAAATTTGTCCCTTAATCCATAAAAATTTCAATTTTATTTATTTAAAAATCCTTAAAATTTTGGGATGTCACATATATAGACATTCAACTTTTTCCCTTTTTCCTAAAATGGTGCTGACACCTAATTTTGGTGATCCCGTATTTTATTTTATTTGTAAAATAGAATATTTTCTAATTTGTTAAAAATGCATCTTTTTTTATTTTATTGCAAAAATAGAAAATTAATAAACAAAAATATAGAGGCAGAAAATAAAATAATTGGATGAGGTGGGTGGAAGTAGGCCCACACACCTAGTTGGGCCCTTGTCCCACGAGCTGCTTATTTTTCCTCTCTCTTGCAGCCAAGCCCATTCCCATTTCTATTTTCTTTCCTCCTTGGGAATACACGCCCAAGCCTAATTTTCCTTTTTCCTCCTTTTCTGATTGCGCCAGGCCAATCCTCACTTCTTTTCCTTACATGGCTACTCACCCTTCACATCCACACAAACCCCACAGCTACTCCTATTCATAAAAACTGACTTGAGGAAGAAGGTTGCAGGTACAACAGATGGGACGTGGGCAGTTGGGAGAACAAAAAAAAATGTGGGGGAAAAGAGGGATAGAAAGAAGGGGAGCTAAACTGAGCCAAAGAGAAGGGATGGGGGCTCTCAAAGGGGCAGAGCAAAAGAAAAAGAACAAAAGAAAAAGCAAAGAAGTCAATGGGAGCTAGCCTCGCAATGAGTGGCAACGGTGACGTGATGGTACAAACTAGCTCAGAACAGAAGGGAGTTCATAGGAAGCCAAGGGGGCTCTCGGCAGAAAAGAAGGCAGGAGAGCTTGAAGACATAAAGAGAGCTAGAGAGTTCAGGGGGTTGATGAGGGAACAAGCCCGAGCTTCCTTTGAGGCTAATTTGCACCAACCATTCCTGGCATCTCGGTAACCTTTGGCCTCAATAACGACAAAGAAGTTGCCCCTAACTAGCTGAAATTCAGAAGGTGGGTCGAAGCTCTCGGATTTGTGGCAATGATTTTTGTTGAAATGGTGGATTCAGAAGCACATTGTTAATTTGCCCTCTGTTTCCCTGGACTAAAAGTGATGTATTTTGATTTTGTATAAAACCAGACGCTTTATGGTGTATCTTAGCAGCATTCAAGCAACCTTATGGTGGCTATGTATTTGAAATGGTTTACGCAACATGTTAATGATGGACAATAGGGGTGAGAGAAAAAAACTGGACCGTGCAGAATTGAATTGGATAGTTCTAAACGATTTTCGATTCCTAAAATTTAGAATCGGTCAATATTGATTCAATTCTCAATTATAGGTATAGACCCATCCACTCGGGCCACTATTTTAATTCTTACTCTTCTAAATTTTCAAAATTATAATTACCATACTTTTCTCGCTCGCACCTCCCTCGCGGCTCGATGACTCTTGCTCGAAGCCTCACGCTTACGTGTAGCAGTTTAGGCTATGCAACAACACCTGTAGTCTTCATGTAATAGGAAAAAAAAACATTGATAGTTCCTAGACCCACTTGGAAACTGGTAGTCCAATTCACAAGTGGATCCAAGACAAGGTGGGCCTATTCCAGATTTTAAGCTGGTTCGATTAAGGAACTGCTTCTTGAATTAGATAATCTTAATTCGATAGGCACCTTGAAGAGCAGCCAGTTGGGGTGGAAGCAGGCCCACACAGCCAATTGGGCCCCTTGTTCCACGAGTTACCCATTTTTCCTCTTTCTTGCAGCCAAACCCATTCCTATTCTAGTTTTTCCCTCATTGGGCCTACATGCCCAGGCCCAATTTCCCTTCTTCCTCCTTTTTTGATTGTGCCAGCCCAATCCGCACTCATTTCACTTGCATGGCTGCTCACTGTCCACATCCACACAAACCCCACAGCTATTCCCATCCACAAAAATTGACTTGAGGAAGAAGTGGGGGAAAGAGGGGTAGAAAAAAGGAGAGCAAAATTGAGCAAAAGAGAAGGTACAGGGGCTCTCGGAGCGGCAGAGCAAAACAAAAGGAAAAAAAAAAGCCAAGAGATCAGTGGGAGGTGGCCTCGCGAGGAGCGGCGACGGTGACGCGATGACACGACAAACTAGCTCAAAACAAAAGGGAGTTCAGAGGGAGCAAAGGGTGCTCTTGGCAGAAAAGAGGGCAGGGGAGCTTGAAGACATAGAGAGAGCTGGAGATTTCATGGGTTGATGAGGGAACAAGCCCGAGCTTCCTTTGAGGCTGGTTTGCACCAACTATTGTTGGCATCTACTTAGAGGTATCAGGTTACACTAGATCTAACCAAGATGTTAGCAATGCATGGGGAGGTGACGGTGACATGATGGTCACCACGAACTAGAACAGGGGAGAGAAAGGAGGGCAAAAAACCAAAGCAGAGACAGGAGGGCTAGAAAAGAAAAAAGTGGTGGGATCTCGTCGAAGATAATTTTTTGTTCACGCCGAAAATTTCTCATTCACGTCGAATCCAATCGTGCCCAAATCATCATTGTGCAGATCCTAAAAATATTCCCATTCATTGTGCAAAAATTTCACCTAGTCCCAAATTTTCAAATTATATTTTTGCCCTCGAAATTATGTACTACAAGACAAGGAAATTCAATATTTCATGGCCCATTTTTCCCTCTTATTTTCCCCTTCCCGCCGGCCACTTTTCCCCATTAACCTATGTGCCTCTACCCCATTTTCCTTTGATTTTTGGCTGAGAAACCCACCAACCCCATTCACCCTCTCTCTCCTTTCCACTTTCTGCCGCGAAGAAACCCTTCCCAATGCTGCAAATTTTCTGTCCCTATCACTTCTCTCTTCTTCCTATTAATCAATTGCTTTTGCTTTGACTTTTCTTTTCCTCAACTGTTCATGGGAGAAAGGAGTTGCAGCTGGCTTTGTCTTATTCTTTTATGCTGCTTCTTCTTCATGTCTTCCTCTCGGCTGATCTTCAGCTGCGACAGTTCCTCCTTCTCCAACATCTGCCGCTGCCATTGTTGCCTCTGCTACTCTCAAAGCTCGCCGCCCCAACTCCTCAGCTGTTGTCGCTTGTTTGCTGCTATTTTCCCTCTTCTTCTTCTTCGAGGACTTGAACTGTTGCCGCTGCTCGCCCTCGCCGCCGTAAACAACCCAGCCCATTGCCGCCTCATTCCCTTTCGACTAGGTTGCTAATCAAACTCCTGCCCTTAAGTCATCGCCCAACCAAGCTCACCCTAGCTCACCTCACGCCGCGCGAACCTCCAGCTCAGCTACCAACTCGCTTCCTTCGTCGTCGCTGGACCACCCCAACAACCTCCAGCTCATCCTTCTAGCTCGCAGCCTACCGTCGTTCTCAGCCACTCGCCTACTGCTAGATCCGTTGCGTTGTCACTGCTGCTTGGCTTCCTCTCGATCGCTTGGATCTATCTCGGCCCCTGCTCCATCCAGCCACAGCACGCGCGAGCCAAGTCGTGCCACTGCTCTAGTTGCGTCCATCACGAGCTCCCCGCCGCTACTACTGTTGGTTCCTCGGAGCTCACCCGTCTAGCCACCTCGTCGTTGCTCCGCCATCCAACCTCCATCGCTGTTGTTTCCAGCCGAAGGCAGCGACGCTGTCGTCTTCCTCGCGCCATTAGCTGTCTTTGGGCCCGTTATGCTCCGTTGAGCCATTTGAGAGTCGTCGCGTCATCACCGCTTACCAGAAAACCACCATCGCTCGCCGAAAAAACGCCGCCGCAGACCGGAGTAGTCGACATTGGTGAGTTGACCTCTAATCCTCGGCTAAGGTGTGAATTGCATTCGGGATTAAATTAGCGAATTAATTATTTTAATTAGACATTTGAGTAGTCTAATTGTAGCTGAATTAGCTAGAGACTTGATTTAGGTTATATAGCCATGATTAAATAAGTTAGACCGAGTACCGAAGTAATCGATGGCTAGTAAAAGATTAGATTGATTGATTGACTGGTTTTGTGACCGTGAGTGAGAGATGGATTAGAGCCGAGCGACCGATAAATTGTTTGATTGACTAATTGGTAGTCTGGTAGCCGTTGTTGGTTGTTCGTTTAAATAATTGGATTTATTGCGATATTTCCGTGGCTGGTTGCTTGAAGTCGAGATTGACATGGACTGCCAAACAATTGAAGTGATTTATGTTAGACTGAACAATAAATTGATATTTCATGTTTAGCTAGAAAAATGGAAAATTGACAATTTTTTTTATAATTCAAGAGGGTGGTCACATAAGGGTCTTAAAATCTATGCCAGTCGTATAGTCCGTACCAATCGTACATTATTATCATGGTAGTTTCGTGTTGTGCCAGTCGTACAAATCCTACGGACTACCGAAGGACACTGCCAGTCATAGTGCTCTGTTACACCAATCGTGAACTATATTTCCTGATAAAAACGTGTCATGCCAGTCGTACGAATCTTATGGACTATCAAAAGACACCACCAGTCGTAGTGTAAAGTCACACTAGTCGTGTGCTATTTTTCTTGTTAGTACCGTGTCATGCCAGTTGTACGAATCTTACGAACTATCAGAAAACAATGCCAGTCATAGTGTAAAGTCACACCAGTCAGATGCTATTTTTCCTATTAGTACCGTGTCGTAGCAGTCGTACGAATTTTACGAACTATCAGAAGGCACTGCCAGTCGTAGTGTGAAGTCACACCAGTCGTGTGCTATTTTCCTAATAGCAATGTGTCATGTCAATCATACGAATCTTATGGGCTATTAGAAGACACTGTCGGTTGTAATGTAAAGTCACACCAGTCGTGTGCAATGAACCTTGTGACCATCGAGAAAATGATTTCAAGGGAAGATTTGAATTGGCTGGTATTTTTATAAAAATCTTGGTCAATGTGGGCATATTATTAATTAGGACGCCTGAGCGAATAATCTTCTTATCCGAGCTTAGGCATTGACTCACTGAAATTTATTTTTCATCCTGTCGTGGTTACCATTTTTTAGGTCCAGAGCGAAGATGGGGATGATGGAGTAGTAGCCCCACTTTTGGTGTAGATGAGTAACTACCCTTCCCGACCCACCTATACTTTTGCTGGTTTTAAGGAGCCACCCTGAAAAATGGGGTTATATTTATGCTGTTTAGCTCCGTAGGGTTAGCAATCATCTGTTCGTTGTTGTTTTGAAAATATTGGGTTGAATCAATGAAATATCTTGCTTTTCTATCCCAGCTTATTTATTTGTCAGGGAGTGTTTAAAAAACGTTTCCACATGCATAAAAATTTAGTGAGGTCATTAGCGTGCCTGGGACACTATTCTTTCCGACCTAAGGTATTTTGGTAGGGATGGCTCGTGCCCAAGGATCGGGTCGTGACATTTATACTCTCGATCCATGTATCAGAGTTGTCTCCTTTAAATATTGCCTTTATAGATTTAGTTTGCATGTGTTCATTCCAATCTAATATTTGGCATATTTACCTGATTGAGTGTTTATACAATACTGTCCCTTTGAAAAATTACCTATTGATTGCTTTTCCTAGATATTAGGTAAGGTAACAGGTAATTGCATGAAATGACAGAAATTAGGTAGCCCATCAAGGCTTGGTAACTGAAAACTAACATCCGGTCCGGTTCCTTTTTATAATCCTGATCCATGTATTAGAGTTGTCTCCTTTAAATATTGCCATTATAGATTTGGTTTGCATGTGTTCATTCCAATCTAATATTTGGCAGATTTACCTAATTGAGTGTTTATTACAATACTGTCTTTTGAAAAATTACCTGTCGATTACTTTTCCTAGATATTAGGTAAGGTAATAGGTAATTGCATGAAATGACAGAAAAACATTATGCATGATCATCTAGCATTGGTTAGATACTTGGTAAGCTTGAAATGATATGTAGAATGTGTGATCACTTTAGGAAATTAACAGGTTATGTACCAAAATGGCACTAATTATCTAGTTGACGTAAATAAGTCTCCAAACTTAGAAGCTTTGTTTTTGTAGGAATCAAGATAACACTCTTGTGTCTCGATTGGTTTCTAGCCGATCCAAATAGGCTAGTGACGATTCCTAATAATATTTAAATTGCTAATCATGAAAACGAAATTCAACATCACGCGAGGTAGGACTTGAGAGGCCCTATGCCATTGGCCAATGGCAATTCCCCTAAACCTGCTGCACCTCCGAGTGAGGTTAAGTTAGGTTGCGACAGCTTGGCAACTCCACTAGAGACTTGGTGATTAAGAGCCTGTGTAGACTTAGGCCGTAATAACCGGTTGGTTTTTTTCCTAATTTGATGTACATTTTGCAGTGCTGCTAGAAAACTAGATTATTCTACTACTTTATGTTAGATGATTCTTGCAGGTTTGAGTCATCAGGGATGGAATGATTGTTGACCCATCAGTTTTGTAGGGAGTTGTGGGAATATATGTTATCTAGATGTGTATTGAAGTAATGTCTGATATACTCTGCTATGTGTGTTTCTTTCCAAGCACTACACCTATTGCACACACATTCAATGGTCAAACCCGAACTGCGACCCTAGGAAATCTTTAGGAGGTGTTGGAAATAGATTGGGCTATATGCAGATCTGCAAATGGCACGATCATTTTCCATCCCACTCATTGCCATAAAATATGTGGCCCCGACCCGATGATGTTGTCAACATTTTTAGGGGTGGGAGCCTTTAGCCTTTAGTTACCCCATCCTTATGTGTCAAACCTTACTGTTAGCATGCGTATGTCTATGCCATTAATAGGTACCATTTGCCAACCATTGTGAGTATGATTTCTCCTCTCATTGGTCCACCTCGAAATTTTATTTACGAAAATTCATGGAAATCAATTGAACACCCTGCATAGTTTAAAATCCATAATTGAAAAAAATTTGCCAATCACCTTTGGCAGTTAATCCTGAGCACAAATTTCAAACATCTCTAATCTCTCTCTATTGAGTAGATCATTTTGTCACCATTTTCAAATGTGAGTTTAAAATCACATTGTTTCAGAAGAGGAGCATCTCAAAGAAATTTTTCAAAATTAAATACCGCTTTGTGTGCATTAAACTTTTGAAATTAAACTGGCGTTCTATTGATAACCATAGACAATCTTTTAATGACATCTCTTCTTACATTGAAATCGCAACAATTGTACTGAATATCTCTAGATTGAGATTGCAGGGCAAGTATCGTCACTTCGTTTTTCATATAAGAGACGACCTCCTTAAAAGATTAGCTTTTCACCCAAATACTAACATTACTCCCTCTCTCTCTCTCTCTCTCTCTCTCTCTCTCTCTCTCTCTCTCTCTCTCTCTCTCTCTCTCAACATGAATTAAGGTCATTCTTTGATATTCTCTTGATTGACCATGCAAAGATTGCATTACAAAGCTAGGCTTGAGAATGTTAAATTTGTGGTCATTTCATTATTGGACGAATCGCATGACAGCCACACTTCCAAATGGGGCAGTGGCCTATCACCTAGTACCACAAGATGTAAACCTTATTTCTTGTTGTTTTCCAAGCTAGAATTAGTTAGCAAAATATGCACTTAATTGGACAAGAAGAACACTTTGGGGAAAATCCCTGAAGGATGATGACCCATTTTGGCAATACCTTGTTACTGTTGAAACGAAAGGGATGTATTTGTTCCAATTTCAATCATCTTATAATTTGACAATGTTCATTTGGTCTTGTAGATGATAACAAAGGATAGCCACTATGGAAAGGCAATCATGCCCCTATGTGAATGAAAAGGAACTTGTTCCTGACTCTCTCATTATGAATTATATGTTGAATATTGTTCCCTTTTTGCATGTGTAGTAAAACAAACAAAGGTGGACAAGATATAACTATCAGATGATCACCCACCTGGGAATGATGAACCAAGGATTCAAATGTGATAGCTAGTCCTCCCACCAAAGAAAAGTGGCCTCATCATGTTCAAGCCAAAAAAGTTGGCAATCGCTCTAAATTGAAAGGAACCACTGAAAAGATTCAATGGAGTACTAGGAAGCACTTAATCAAAAGAAATCACAGAATAGACTGGAGGCATGAAAATGTCATGGTCGCCCGATTCAAATGAAGAAAAGTTTGACATAAGCAGAGGGTCCAATGGATAAATGCGATGACTAGCCGTCTAAGTGGCCAACAATCCTCTTTGCTAGGGAAAAGCTACTGACAAGATACCAATCATCCACAAGTTTGTCTCAAAAGACAAGTGAGTAATGGGCCCAATCATTGGGGCAACCAAACAGATGTACCAAGCATGATGAAATCATTAGATCCGAAGCGAGAGGATGTATTGTTCAAAGTATCATCCAAATTGATTTTGGAATAACAACTTGTATACTTTCCTGTAGGTAAGGAATGGAAAGTCGTGAGAATAACCATGATGGTGGAGTCCTAGCTCACTCGAGAAATCACGATGCAAAGTCCATAAGGAGGTCTTCCATCCCTATGCCAGGCCAGTCAGCATGTTGTAGCATCGACAACCGCCCCTTTCCATCTCTTCACTTCCTCTCAAACGTAGTTGGTGGTTGACAAGGAAAACCTGCCGAAGCGGATAACAAAAGCCCTTGTCTCCTATACCGACGAAGTTCCCCATCAAGCGGATCTTGTTGCTCCAAGGACCAAGCAGCACTGACCTTCACCTTATCTAGTTCCTCAAGTTCAGACTTCAAGATCCGATGACACAGCCCTTTCGCTACAAAGGCATGGTCCACTGCCTGAGGTAGTTCAGTATCAACGCCCTATGGTGAGGATCCGTGACACTCCACAAAAGTCCTGTCGGTACAACTTATTGGTTATGATCAAGAAGGCCAATTATGTGCTTCCTTGACGTTACGAATAGTTGAGAAGGAGGAACTTAGTTAGAAGAGTTCTTATGTTTGATTTATCTTTTTTTGTTTTGTTTTATGTTGTTTATTTGATAATGACTGCAGGCTAAGTTCTCATGAGAAGAAGCAACAATCAAAAGGAAAAGTACGGAGTTTCTAAACTAATGGTGAGTAAACTTCTAAAGACCATAGCCGTTTTGAGCTATAACTCTTGCCAATGAGTTTGGGTTCGACGGTAGAATCATGCCGGACGACGGTCAGCAAGGTGTATCGTGTCCTAATCAGCTCCTTTGAGAATAGAAATAACTGTTCATCTCCTCATTTTGAAAAATGAATGGCTTTACTCAATCCAGTAGTGATAATGCACTTATCTACGTAAAAAAAGACGATCAAGCTAAATCATTCTACTCTAGATAGAAGGGATGTACCTCGTCCTTAAATTCCATTCACTCGATGCAAAACACTAATGCATATCCTTTCACATTTGCAGGTGAAAAGACATAAGGATGGCCCTAGCAGGAACACAAGGATATCAAGCATGGCACCCTGTGGCTTTGTGATTAAAAAATCTACATGTGCCTCGGGTACTCAAGTAGGGCAATTAGTAAAAATCCAGACAGATGGTAGTGAAAAACCCAAGTGAGATCGAGTCCAAATAGAACTCGTGAAGAGTTGAAGCAGTTGCACAGAATAGTGATAGCCAGGTAGTGAAGACAACGAAGACTAATATCAGGAGGGGTCAAAATTCGGTGACAGGATGTAGAAAGCAGAAGTTCTAGCATTAATTAGCCTTAATATGAGGATAGTTCGAAGGCCGTGTTCGCTCGCTGTCGCACATTAGATGTGGCCAAAGTAGATCCTACAATTCATATGGCCATGCTTTGTTGCCCAGATGTTCAGGATGTTGCCGCCCTAAAGAGCACGCATTTGAGACATGGACAAATTTGAGTTCACCCCAATAAGATTGAGCTAGAGGCTATGGCAGCCTCTTAAAATAGTTTTGTCACATCGAGATTGCTAACTCTTATTTTGAGTCGGATAGTGCAATGTCGCCCTAGAGTCGACGTAAGGACAAGACGACAAGTCAGGGTTTGTGGCAACTATCGAGATTCAATTAGTCTAGCCAAGAAGTTAACTTTTTGCTCCCACGCATTAATGTTCGCTGCTTAAAAAGATACGAATGGATCGAAGCAATCCTTTGAGGATGATTTTCTTAGCTAAGTCCAAATGAAGGCCGACCCAACTGGTTTGAGATAAAGGTTGATGTTGATGTTGATGTATAAGTCCCAAATGAAGGATGACGCATAGGAGTAAGGACTCCATTTCATAAACCCGTGGGGAACTTGCTATGACACGGTCGATATCCCTTTGGTCAGAAACAGAACATCGGGTGCATATAGTATGAAAGCCAACGGAAACATAGAAATGGCCTCGTAGGCATATCAGGACTCTTGAATAGCGCATCTAACTAGGGCAAATGTCCAAGATGCACATTCAACGTCTTGGGAGCAAAACATGTCTCACTATTAGTAGACAAGGCGATTCAAAAAGAAGTCATTTACCCGGCCAACGTAAATTTGCTAACTGAAATGTTAAAGTCACCTGATCCATTGAAAAGGTTTTCTCGATAATAAACAAGGTCATATCACCAAGGTGCAAAGTAGCTGACAAGCTAATGCTCTTGAAGAAGGAAAAAAAATGTGAATAACCTCGAAGGGGGAATTGCAAATGAATATCCCTAAGAAGAGGTTGATGAACGATACACATTATGTATCATTCGATTTACCCTTAATTGATTCCAATGTATAACATGAGTTATTCTTCGATAGGGAATTCGTCAAACCGCCCTCGAGAGCAGTAGTGCAACGGAGCCACCTAATGCAACATGGAAGCGATCGTGCTGCCTCAGCTAGCGTTAAATAAAAGGTGCAACACCTTTGATGGATAGCCAACGGTGTCACGGCCCTATTGCGGTGAGGAGGTTTGGTGAGACACAAGTGGTCTGCGGCACTGAGTGCCATCACCTTCAGGAGCTCTTCCCACCCCTTTTCTCTCTCTTCGTTTTGTGGCCCCCCTCATCATGTATTATATTGTACAAAGATTATGATAATAATAATAATAATAATAATAATAATAATAATAAATAATAAAATTAATAATAATCAATGAATATATTTAATATATAAATATACAATTTGGATCACTTTATTTGTTGTAGAAAGAAACAGAGATATTGCATGAGCGAGACTGAAGTCAGTGTATTCTAATAATGGTGGCTCTCTTGACGCGTCTTCTCAATGCCTTGACAAAGCTTAAAGGAGTCATATCTGATTTAAAATCTCTAGCACTTCTCAAACAATTGCAGCGGCTATAAGCTCACCAATTACTAATTGTTGCCAAATTGGAAAGTTCGTAAAGGGGGAAAATGCTAAAACCATCCCTACGAGCGAAGTAAAGCAAAGGGAGACGGGATAAAAAAAAAAGAACCTTACGCGTAGCAGGGAAAGGGCGATGCATGAAGATTCAAGGCCCGCCTACATACCCTGGTCAGTCTTAGAGGATATTTCCAGTAGAAAAGACAAGAGAATTGAATATCACAAATCGTTCGCCACTACACTCAACCAACCTGTAAAATCGCCCGATGAGCTCAAATAAAAGCCATTAGAGGCCGTGATTCAGGGAATTAACCTGGCTGCACGCAGATCAACGTTTGATATAGCTAATCCCAAAACGAAATCACATACCAACAAAAAAAATCTCACTCCTTGAGTAAGTTACTCTCTCCACAAGGAAATCGAAATTTCAAAAATAAGAAATTGATTAAGCTAGATGAGTCAGAGAAGTGAGCTCCTATGTGAGCCCCTTGATTGTAACCAATATTTCGCATTGCACCCCATCAAATATATTTATGAACGTGGCTACATAGGAAAGGAGTTCAC
>JAGVVM010008989.1:0-19409 GCA_019149425.1 Psidium friedrichsthalianum
CGTAGTCCGTAAACTATAAAGGAGCATGGATTCGATAAACTTATACATATGCATTAAGCTTTTTGAGTATCAACGGAGCCTAAAGGCTTGTGCGCGGGTCTAAATGCTCTGCAGAACTTTAAACTTCTATTTTGCCTGTTCTGTTGCAAAAGAAGCACAGGAAGATGAGTGTAAGCACGTGCAACGGAGCTACGGCCAAAGGCTCGTCGTCTGGAATTATGCACGAGAGCGCGGTTATTGTGTCTCCCGGCGATGGAAAACGGTCTGCGGGCTCTACGTTCTCTCTAAAAACCTCGGACCGAGAAAACCTACCCGCGATGTCACTTCTTAATGATTGACGGATCTGTATTCTGCATCATTTAGGAGGCGGACAGACGGGAAGATGGGGGAGCCTAGTTCGCACACCTTCGTCGATCGAAGACGTATCCCGGTATTTGAGAGTTTTTGGCCAGCGGGTTACTCTTTGAGCTTAGCGTTTTATTGACCTCTTTTGCGCGTTCTCATCCGGCCTTTGTCAACGCGGAGGGACAGAAGATGGCAGTGGATGGGCACTTTTGTTTTTGAGGTATAGATTTCTGCGACTATATTCCTTTTGAGAAAGCTTCGCTTCTTTCTATATGTGGTTCTCGTTCGTTCGACCACTGGTCCTGTATGTTCATCTTCTGCTTTTTGACGGTTCGTGCCGCAACATGGGATTCGCCCGCTGGTCCTAGATGTTTATGCTGTCAACAACTCAGGGACATTCAACGTAACAATAAACTTGGGGGGTCTGGATTCAGTGAAGCATGAGCGACAATGGCCATACTGTGTTCACTTTTTCATCGATTTTTTGTGAATAACTTCTCTTCTCTGTCTTGTGAATACAGACCGTAATGGTATGCCGAGGTGGGGACTGGGATTCTTTGTCAAATGTTGTCTTTAGCTTGTGATGTGTTTTCAGTGGGGATTAGTCTTACCGTTGGCATCGTGATGAATCATGTCCTCGGTAAAGCCCTCCTGGCGAGACGGATGTTGCCTTCACGACGTTGCTTAGGGCGACGTGATATGCCTTTGTTCTCCCGATAAATAATCGGCCGTCTTAGCTGATATATAAGGATAGGTTCGCCTATGCTCGTCCACAAATACCAACTATCATTCTCTCAAGGAAGCGTCCCCACAATCACATCCATCACAGTCCGTGGACGGTTCTGAGCCTTGGTTTTAGTGTTCAGATTATTATGATATATCACCGGAGTCTCCCCTACCTCTGGACTACTATTCCTGCGGGTTGAATATTTCGCCGTAACAGTTCCCCTAACTGGTAGTAGGGTCCTAACTACCTGAGTGGTCACGGCATTTTTGTAGTTTCAAAATCTAGAGGCTTTCCGGTTTTCAGTGATTTAAAATAGAAAGATACAAGCACACCACATCCGATTGGTAGCAATGAAGCACTTTTGTTTGTTAGTGTTTACGGGGGGGGAGGGCGGTTTATTACTTTAACACGGGGGCACATTAATTTTTTACGCTAGAGTAGATTACGCAAGGAATGGAATCTAAACTCCGAGCCCTATCAACATATTAAGTGCTGACCTCCTTTCACGTCAAAAAACTTAGAGCCAATTAGTCTGGATTAACTACTTTGCACATACTGAATTTTTTTTGATGTGTAAATTTCTTTAGCTAACTCCCACTTGCATCTTAACATATTCGTTACTAGGACATAAGGTAGGAGAGGGGGGGGGGGGGGGTAGTGGGGGGTTTAAGGGGGGGGGGGGGGGATATGGTTAGGAGGGTCATTCTTTTCGTGTTTGAGCATGCCCCCCTTTATTATTGGATTTTGGAACATCCCCTTTCCTATAACTTTTTCCTTATAAAATGAATAAAAAAATATAAATGGAAATTGTACTTCCTTCAAAAGGAAAAAGGGCATCTTCCTGTGCCGTCCTTTAGCAGTGGGATTCCCCCTTGATTGAGACTTGTCCGGTGAAGACCGAGGCTCTCGTCCATTTTGGTTTCTTCCTGGACGAGCCGCTTAGCTCTTTCAGAGCTTCCTCCCGGCATCAAAGGATTGGCGGCCTGGCGCCTTTTTCATGGTTCTACACTAAACTGAAAGGGACATCGTGCTTGGGTATCAAAACGACATGGTTCCGCTCAGATCAAAAACGGCACGGTGTTATTCTTGAAATTTGTTGCGTAGAGACTGGCTTGGGAGCAAAAATCACTCGCGGGAGTAAATCTTTTTTGGGCCCGTTACATTATATTCTAGTTTAACACTAAAAAGCTTGTTAATGACATTTATTAGTTCTTTTGAATGCAAAGTTCACTATCTTAGAATCGTCTCAGAAGAGGTTCACGAATTGCCCCCTGAGCACATCATCAGAAACGCCGCAAGACGCTTGGAAGAATATGTGGATGCCTTCTCTTTATGCTATGTATTATCAGTTTAGGTACATGTGTGGCGTATTAGACAAAATTTCCATATTTGAACGATTGCAGAGGGATTGACCAGTTAATAAATCCAGTGGACTTAAATTTAATACTTAAGACATATTCCATACATTATGATCAAAACATCATGAATGAAGAAAATCTGTCCATGTTCAGATATGCCCATTCACACATGCTCCTTGGACAAAGGTCCAAAACTTCGCAGTAGGGAATACTTCCCCTACTCTGAAAACAAGTAATCTTCGTATCTGATTCTACAGTCCTGAAGTTGGATTTGAGCTCCGATGCTTCGCCACACTCTTTCTTGATTCGATCCTCAGCAGAACTCATGCACGATGCACAGTCCGCGTACACACAACGCCCCGTTGCACGCTCCGTGGCCGTAGCACGAGTCCTCATAGCTTTCGGCTTTGCTGTAGTAATTGTACCCATTGCTCGCGTCCGTGCGAGCGCTCAAGTCATTCAGACACGCCTCGAGCGCTCGCAGAATGGATCCCACGGCCTGTACTTATTGGCGTTGCAGATTTTTTCTTCAGGTTGTGTCGGGAGCGCCGGCGACGGCGTAGCAAAAGCACAGGAGACCTAGAACCAAGAGTTTGGTTCTCTGTGCAGTCATCATATGCAATCTTCTGTGTCTTTGTTTGTCTTCAATTCATTGCTTGAAGACATGTTGAGCCAGGTTGGTTTTATAGGGTTTATTCTCATAGATCGCTTCGCCATGCTCGCATGTGTGATGACGTCGTCTCGGTTGTTTAGTTTTTGTTCTGATCCTCTTACATGATCCTCTACAAGCCATTTGGCAATTGTATCACACCTGGACAGAATAAGGTAAATGACAGAAACGATCTATCAATTTTGTCACAACATGCAATGTGATCCCTAAACTTAAGTCCAATGTACAATCTGATCCCCGAACTTTAAATTTTGCTCATGTAGTCCTTGAACTTTTAATACAATGCTCATTTAGTCCATCAACCATATAAATCATTCAATGTTGACATATTGCACATTAAGACAAAATTCAGAGACAATTTGTTATTATTATGCCGACAGAACACTATATCTGGGGAGACTTTGTATATGCATTATGTTCTTACATATCAGAAAGAAACCCTTAATTCGCCTTTTCCATTTATTTTGTGCAAATTTCACGTTCAGGCACTGTATGTGAGAAAAGGCTATAAGCATATGTATTATGTGAATCTTACCAAATAGCCCGGGTTTTGAGGTGAAACGACAAAACTTGATCGATTTGGAAATCTTTCTTTGTTTAACATGCAGTTCTGTTAAACCCAAGAGATCCAACTGCTCCATTTAAGAACATGGATTTCTTCTCGTGTCGGTAGATTTTTTGAAGAGCTATTAAGTGTTAATAAACTGCTGATAAAGATATACAATCGTTCACTTGATTTACCGATAACTAAATGGTACCTTATCGATAATATTTTTTAAAATACCAACTTTCATTACTAGGTAGCCAATCACCAGCTTTTATCGGTCTTTCTTATTAGCTCTTATATGAGTGTATTTGAGCGACCAGTCAACTTTTTGCTGATCAAATTGTCAACTAGTTTTTATGTTTTCTTACTAGTTCTTATTCGAGTTACTCACACAAGTTCATTTGGTTTTTTCATTTATCAATTTTTATGATTTCCTTACAAATGCTTTAAATTGATTGACTTTTAGATGAATTTACCAATCTTTATTTGTGCGGTAAGCTTGTCTCTCATCAAATTACTCAATGATTTTGTTTTATCAACTCTCATTGCTTATCAAAGTGTATTTGAGTTTTCTATTTACCAATTCATCTATTGAGTCGCCAATTTTATTTTGCCTTGCTTACCAGCCCGTTAGTTTACCAACTATTTTTACTTTCATCGATTTTGAGTGACATTAGGTTTCAATTTAGCTCACGGGGATTCCTATCCCAAGGTTCAGATGCCATTTGAAATGGACCGAACATAGTAACCACGTAGGGGTGAATTGGTTAATTACAAGAAGTTTTCTGTTTAGTGCACAATGTATAAAAGATGAAACAATGTTCGTAGTTGATATATGCAAAACCAATTTTAGTCATAAGGTTTCAATTTAGCTCACGGGGATTCCTGTCCCGAGATTTAGATTCCATTTGAAATAGACTGAACATAGTAACCATAGGGTGAATTGGTTAATTAAAAGAAGTTTTACAACTTTTTCGTATTTAAGTGCAAAATGTATAAAGGATGAAACCATCTTCGTAAATGATATATGCAAAACCAATTTAGTCCTATACCTCTTGTAAGAAGACCAATTCAGTCCTACAAATTTTGACGATTTTTCAATTTAGTTTTAAACATTTTGACGATTTATCAATGTAGTTCTTTTCGCTACATTGATTGCATTGGCTGGAAAATTACATTGGTAAGTCACTAAAATATTTAAGACTAATTTGGTAAAATTGAAAATTTTATTATTGGATTGGCTGTTTTACAACGGATTTAGGACTAAATTGACAAAAAAAAATGAAAAACTTAGGAATAATTGGCCACCAAAGAATATGTTTAGTATTTTTTAGACAATTTCTCCTACTTATCTATCAAATTGGTGTATAAAATGATATCATAAAAAACAAGTAAGTTTTTAAATAGGCGGCATGAATTACATATCATTTTTCTTTGTTAATTATTCTAATTTCTTGCTGAAATCAACAATTTCTGAAAGGAAAATTGCCATAGTTTCTCCATCTCTCCTCCAATTATGTCTTTTATTAATGGGGTTACAAGTACGAACAACACCCACATGTAAACTTAACTGATGAAAAGTAAATATGACTGATATCCATATTCATGACCCATCGGTTAGAGGAAATTTTCTCTGATCAAGAGATCAGGAAAATTTGAAATTGGAAGGGTTAAGAACTTGCCATGTAGATGGTATTGTACGAGATATTTGAGTTTTGAACCAACATCACAGTCCTTTTCGTAAGTCTTGGGTTTGAAAACATATCTAAGTCCTCTCTTTATGATCTCTCAATCACTAACATATGTCGTGAGATCATTCGGATTGAACAGCTACGGTCCCAAACCAACATCTTGTTTTCCTCGCATGTTAGAATGGGTTCGAAATCAACGCCTTAAGTCTTCCTCAAATTGAGATGTAACTCATCCGTCCATCTTATCTACATAAGAAACAACGAGAATCTACGTGTCTATTCGAACTTGTCTTATAGTGCCTCGTTACTAAGATAATCATCAGGACAAAGAGTGACAATTTGTGTCTTGATGGATGGCCTATGTATCTTAGATTATATACATCTTAAGTAGTACAAGGAAGCCGAAACATAAAATTTTCGTTTCGTTATGAACAAGGACAACGACTGGGGATATATGACAGACGTCGTATGCAAAAGATCCCTCCAAAAGAGATTGAAAAATAGAAATTAAATTCCCTCGGAAGATACGCAAAGTCTGATTAGGGCAATGTTTCCATCGAAACAAGAGGAAGTGTTGTCGTGTATCGGCCTAGGTGACTAGTTGGCACCACTTACTAGTAGTAATGAATAAATCAAGGTTTGATTAATTGGCATAAGTATTGTGTGACAACGAGACCCAGGAAACTTGACCCCTCACGAAACTTGACAGCCAACCAGATTATAAAAATTGCATTTACATTAGGGTTTCATTCATTTCACAAAAAATAAATAATTTAAAAACTATATATACGATAATTTGAGATAATAATCAATAGAAATATTTTTATTATCAATAGCATTTATATCAAAAAATATTCATAGACGATAAAATATTTTTTGCTTATTTATAGTTATAAGTCACAATTTTTAGGAAAAGTATTTTTCAAATCATCTATTTTTTTAGAATAAACAGAGTCTAAAAAAGAATAACCATGCATACAGAAAACAGAGCACCTTATGCATACACAGCATACCTCACAAAGATCAACATCAATTGTGTTGGTTCTAAAGCATTGAGTGTGAGAAGCTATCCGGACATGACATTGGTGTACCAAGTTTAAAATAAGTACTTTCGGTTGGACCCTTTGGATGGTGCCAAGGCCTACGTACTCAATCAAGTGGTCGATGACACGGCGACAAAGCGGCTTTGACTATTACATAGTCACAAACCACAAATCTCCCACCAATGTGTGTGGGCACGGGCATGTATAGGTGAACTGGCATACCTTGTAGCATGTGCATAGTCGGCTCTGTTAAAGCGTTATTGGGAGGGTGGATGCAGGGCAAAGCAAGTCAAGACATGGGGACAGAGTATTGGAGCTCTCTCTCTCTCTCTCTCGACAACCTACGAGGCAGGGTAGCATGATTTCACCGGTGTCACTTTTGCATTGACAAAGATAAGGTTTCAAAAACCTAGTCCTAACAAAAATGTGGCGGCTACGCCCCCAACTATTGTCATGATTAGGGTTTATGAAACTTAATTGTGAAGGCCATTGTGCTACCATTAGAAAACCCTAATTGTGGCAATCACTGGGGATATGAGAAATTGAAGCAGTTGTAAAGTAAAGTGCGATTTGTTCATCCAACTAAGCATTTGAAAGTCATGGACCATCACGTCATGATGCTTAGCTAACACAGTGGACAAGTCTGAAACTAACGCTTAAGCCATTCTTGTGAGATCTTAGTGTCGGTTAGGATGAGAAGTACGACAACAAGGCTATCAAATCGAGTCGATTTTGAAGAGTTTTGGGTGCTTAATTGCAAAAATGAAATTTAATATTTCGATGAAAAATGAGTGAACTACATGTACTTATAGTGTCATTGCTCCTAATATTTACTTCGATGCATGATTTTGTCTTGCTAATAAATGAAAAATAAAATAGAACTTTACACGCCAATTACATGGAACTAGCTAGGATTCTGTTTGAGATGTAACTTTCCTACATTGTATATACATCAGAAATAATGTGCTTTGAAATTTGTTTATTATGTCACTGTGTAAGTAAGATATTAGAACAAAAGCTCAACAAAAGTCTGGTATCTTTATTCAGAGTCATCTTCACTCAGAAACTTATATTTTAACTACAATTTATTGTTGGTCCATCCATAATGTCCCCAATATGGGATTTCTTTCCCCCTAACTCTCTCATGCGTGCACCCCAACCAACACATTGGGATGTGGTGCAATATTTTGTGATGGTGTTAGGTAGACTTATCAAAATGGGTCATGGACCCATATATTTTTTTTTGCTCATATATATATTGGTTGTTAGACATTTGAAGGGTTAAGTAAAAATGGATGTGAATTATTAAAGTCCAACCAGAGTGGGTTTTTCAAAACCATGTATGACCCATTTAAAAATTGAACCCATGAAGCTCCCCACCAATACCTCCAACCTCATGCTCCTTCGCAACTACCTCTAAGACAGAATCTACTCCTCTGACGCCATCCAGCTCTTCCCTTCCTCGTCTTCGCTATCCCTGCAACATCGCCATGCCCAAGGCACCCACGTTAAGAATACCCCTAGATTAGCATAAAGGTGTGAACATATAGTACAGTTTCAATTAAAATAACCATAGCGGGAGAATGTAGGAGTTTTCTTAATTTGGGCTTATATTAATTGAAATTGATATTTACCATTTAGCATGGTTGATCTAATAAGGTAAGATATGATTCTTAATCAATTTAATATTGGACTAACTAGTGTTGGCCAGCCCAGAGAGGGCTGGTGACTGAAAACTTTATAAATAGGCATAAGTCTCTCCTTTAATCCCCTGACACACAAATAAGAACGTATCATTTCCTTTCTTGGGTGGTTTCTCCTTCGGCTAGTGTTCTAGAGAGGCAATAGAGAAAAAGTACTTGAGTTTCGAATCATTGCCGTTCCACATCAAGTTCAATCGATTCCAAACCAGGTGCGACTAACCCTATTATGATGCATTGTATTGTGTTTCTGATTCTGGTTATGGTATTCCTAGGTGTGCCACATTAATGGCCTTACGGTTAAACCCACTGATCCCACGGCGGCTGTTTTGGGCCAGCCACCTCATCCCATCCTCGAGTTCTAATTCCAATGAATTGAACGTCGAGTCATCCAGGGCACTCTTCTGGGTTCCCATGCCATAAGGCTCAAATCGCGGCCTTTTCTTCTGGCTCACAAGTTTTTCATCAGAAGCCTTTCTCTTGGGCCCCAAAGGATCCTTTTGCCCTTTCTGGATCGAGCTTTTTATTAGTTTCTGTAAAGCCTCTGCCTGTTTCTTGGGCATGAAGGGATCCTTTGCCCAGAAGTGGACTCGAAGGGAACGATTCCTATTTCCATGACTTCCTCCTCTACTGGATTACCCTCACCCCCTTCTTTACTGGGGTAAACATTCCAGTAGGCTGAACTCCCCATATTCTGCTCATAACCACGACCCATTTTTCCAATCTTCTTCCTGTCTATCTTTGAAATGCTCACATCAGGCCCATCGTTCCACAAACGTGAGGGACAATGCCAGATCGTGATTGACATTTAGCTGACCAATACGTACGTCTTACCTCTTCAAGATAAGAACATTCAAAACTCATGATTCTGTAAATAGGTAGGTGCGATAGCTTGAAACATTTGCAGTAAAAGAAGTCTTATTTCATATTTCGGATTGGACATGGTCCAGTAACATATTAACCAAGGCACTCATCGAAATACACATATACACTATATGTACCTTATTTTGTCCCGACATCTGGGAGAAGGTGATGCAAAAGAACTTCAAGAACGAAAATCGAATCAGAGCATACTCTCCAGAGCTAGTGGTTATCTATTACGCTATTACTACGTTTTCTAGCCCATGGTGTAGGAAGGGGCAGGCAGATTGATGACGGTGCTCTTGACCTTAGTCATCATGTTGATGCTGTTTGTGACTCCTTGTGAACCTATTCCACTGTCCTTCAAACCCTGCGCCGCCAAGCATAACAGCAGTGTCATATCGTCAGTGCTTGCAAGAAAAGTAAAACAAGAGATTGAAATGGAAATTTCTTATGTGACAGAAAATCTTATAGTGTTCTTATGAGTTCAAGTTCACCTGGAAAGGGAAATGGTCTGGCCCTCGAGCTGGGGCGGAGTTAATTTGGACTGAGCCGGTCTCCATCGCGTCGCTGATCAACATCGCCTTGTTGATGTCGCGTGTAAAGACACAACCCTGCAATTTTTAAGGCATGGCATTACTAGAAGGAAAAGACATTTTTTGTCGATTCTTACATTTAAGAAGACATGATGACGTCTCTAGTAGGGCATGGGGGGAACCTCGACACGCGGACAATGCTGCGTACTTTCCTTCGTTTAATCTGATTTGCTATACCGTGGCTGCTTATAATTTGACAAGAGCGCAAGGGATTGCGCAGATAGGGAGATGAAATCATACCTGCAGGCCGAAATTGCTGGCGTTACAATGGTTAATCCCTTCTTCAACAGAATTGATCCTGATCACAGGCAAGATTGGCCCGAAGGGCTCCTCCCACGCGATCCTCATGTCGGGCCTGACGTTATCCAACAGCAATGGCCATATGAGGTTGCCTTCTCTCTTGTATGGCTGGCAGAAGGTCGCGCCCTTCTCCTTGGCATCCATCACCAGTCCCTCGATGAAGTTGGAGGACGATTCCGAGACCACCGGCGTTATATCGCAGTTCTCCTCGGGTGGCCCCACGGTTAGTTTTGCCACTTTGGCATTCACCTTTTGAACCAAGGAGTCGGCAACAGAGTCCATCACCAGGACAACTTTCACTGCTGTGCATCTTTGACCGCTGTAGTACATAAGGAGAGTATAAATACGGGTTAGTGTCCGCATCGGGCAACACGTATTGCAGACGATGCATGCAACCACAAATTTCGGAGGCCTAAAGGGCAAGAATTTGACTATGAGGACAGTTTATGAATGCTTGCAGATGACTCAGGTCACCTGTATGAAAAGCCTCCTTTCACAATGTTGGCAGCTGCCAAGTCGATGTCGGCATCTTCAAGTACGATGCAAGCATCCTTCCCACCCAGCTCCATCTGGAGAGGAATCATGCCTGCCTTCTTTGAAATGGCGATTCCCGTGTCTCCTCCAGTGAAACTGAACAGAAAAGCTCAATTCATGCGAGTAAGCATAAACCGTGTGAGAGGAAAAAGAGATCATAAATAACCAGAAGATGGCTACAAAGATTACCTTATGCAGTTCACTCCCGGATGCATAGTGAGAAAGTCACCAATTTCAGATCCTTTTCCGGTGACGCAATTGATTAGGCCTTTCGGAAAACCAGCTAAATGAAAGCAATGCACCATGTGAAGGCAAGATACAGCACCCTACAAGGAATTCACGTACAATTTTCAGAACAGCCAAATTGATCAGGATCTAACAGAGGCAAAATGAAGAAAAAGAAATCCAATTCACCATCTTAATGCGACACTGTGCAGAGTAAACGCAAGGCTTCTAGTATGCGAAAACTTTTTAATTCGCTTGCATGCATTACACAATACACTGTGGCACAAACTCACACACAAGCACAAGTCGGCTACAAGAGGCGTGGCCAATAGCGTAGAAACTAGGTAGCCACTATAATTACGCTTCACTTAATAATTAGTGAAAGTAACTTAGAGCTAAGAACATACCTGGGTGGGTGGCTTCAGAACAAGGGAGTTTCCAGCAATCAGAGCAGGGGCAATCTTTGAGACAGCCAGGTTAACTGGGTAATTAAACGGCGGAATGGCTAACACTACACCGAGCGGGACCTGCATTTCAAAGCACAAACCTTTGAAACACGTGACAAGCGATTTCGACCGCTAGAATCCAGACATCAATCAGGTCATCTCTCTCTTTCTCTTGCGCATGCACATTCGCGTACCAATCACAAAGTGAGTGCAGACAGCGCTGCTGAGTTTGCCCTTTATGTTGGGCTCATAAAACAATTCATGTTAACGGTTTCTCCGTCATTGTTGCATTTTTTCCGTTGTCTCTACATTTACATCATATATTTTCAGGTGAAAGATGACAATAAACATTCATTTCATTCACATCGTTCGCCCGATACTGAATGAGCTTACAAAATTTGAAATTTTTATTAGTGATCCTAAGGAAATTGTTGCAAGAATCGGCACTGGTTGCAAGCTAGTTATATATAGGGCAGACCCTTTCTAATAATGTAGCTTCACAAAATTTGAAACTTTTATTAGTGATCCTAAGGAGATTGTTGCAAGAATCAGAGTTGGTTGCAAGCTACTTATATATAGGTTGGACCCTTTCTTCTTCGTTTTTCCGTGAAAATATGTCGGTGGGCGTTAATTACTCTTCATCTCTACCAAACTTACATCAGTTCCCATTCAGTAGTCAAGGGCATTTGGTCAAGTAAATGGCATACAACCAAGAGAAATTTCACCTTAGAAGTCAGGCAATACTTGGTCCTCTCGTTTCCAGGAAAACTATCGGACACCAGGAACGTCCCCTGTCCCAGGATTCTCACTCCTTCCTCGGCGCAATACGAGATCAGATCACCAGACCTCACAACCTTAACCACATCCCAAAAAAGCGGCATAATTTCAGTCAATATCATCGGAACACGAGCACGATTTATATACGAGGATTTCTCTTTCCCTGGGTACCTCAGTGACCGAATCTTTGGCCGGTTTAGCAATTTCCTTCACAAGGCACTCGGCGATGGGAGACTTGTGCTCCTTGAGGATCGCGGCGGCCTTGTGAAGGAGCTCGGCCCGCTTCCAGAGTGGAGTCTTTGCCCAGGCTTTCTGAGCGCTCTTGGCTATTTCCATCACCTTGTTCACTTCCTCTTGTGTACAAGCTGTCTCATCACACCATCACCAAAAAAGAAAAAACCATTCGTGTTAGAACGACCACATAATCAAGTCTAGCTCCCACAATTTCCTAAGTGAAGTAAACCCTTTCCAGAATCAATTTTGAAGGAGCACTTCCAAGAAATGCAAGCTCTATGCCTCGGATTTAGCTAGGCGCGAGCAACAGTCAGTTTCCAACCAGTGAACCAGCCTGGCCGGTTTGGTTCAAGGCCAACTCCAGGAAGAACGGAGAGATTCACGGGAAAGAAACTTGGCCACTGACCAGGTTCGGTTTAGCTTCCGGACCCGCCAATTCTACCCGGGTTAGAAACGGGTTTGCACAGGCAAGATCATTTTTTGAAGTAAAATTTTTGCTCTGCGAAACGACTAAAAAGTCGAGGAAACTAGAGATCCCCGATCCCCCCCCATTCATCCTAGTAGTCTTTTCCAGATGCATCATCATCAGAAAAATCCAATGCAACAGTGAGCTTCATATCATGACATCCCAGGACTGAAACTGAAGCTCTGCTGTTGTTACGAACTGAGGGAGAAGCAAAGCTATACCTTGGACTTTGTAGTGGGTCTTGCGGGTGGTGGGGTTGACAATGTTGACGGTCTTGCGGGAGGCGGACTTCTTCCACTCCCCATCGGAGTAGTACTTGTACGCTTCTCCGTCCATGATCTCTGCAAACACCCCAGCCCCTGCCATTCCTGCAACTCCCGAAGCTTGTTCACTCGAGCTCGCTCCACAGACCACACCTTCTCACACTACCCTTTTCTCGGTTCCTAGAGAGAGAGAGAGGATTGTGTGGCTAAGTGAAGGTTTGAAGAGGAGGGAGGAAGTGAGTGATGGGGAATGAATTGATGATTCGGGAGGATATAAATAAGGGAAAGGTGAGCCACGTTTGGTTTTCAGTTGGTGTGGTGGTTCAAAGCGTGCCAAAGCGAGCGTTAGTTGTCTTTCGTTCATTGCATTGTCTTTTTCCTCTCTTTTTTTCAACTTCTGTTTTTGACACTTTGGCCTATTTTTCTTCTCCTTCTTTTGCCCTTTCCCTTTGGGATATTCCATGACGATCCCCCCCCAATTTTCTTACGGCCTCGTTCTTCCTGCGGCCTCCCACGTTGGAATCTTAGTCAACTTTAGTAGGAAGTCAGCCGAATTTTGTTCCTTTCCATACTATTCTACGGTGGAAAGTTGGGATAACAAACACAGATGTCATCTAAACTATCGCTGAATGCGAAATGTGATCATTCAACTTTAGTTTAACGCATAATGTCGTTCCTAAATTTCAAGGACGGCGTTACATAGTGAGTTAAAGTTCAGAAACCACGTCAAACAAATTTAAAGTTTAAGGACCACATTGAACACTGATCCAAAATTCAGAAATTATTTGCATCATAAATTGAATACGGTCGAATGTTTAGGGGCTACATTAAACGTAAAGGAATAATTTAGTGATCGCAACAAATTAATTAAAAGTTCACCAGCGGTTTCAAAATTTAAGAATTATTGCCGTCTCCCCTCTCTCTCTCTCTGGACAAACGATTTGTTTTCGTGGCTACTAGCAAAAGAATAAGAAAGTGTTTACAAAACCCAATTAATCGAACATTAACATGCGTGTTATGTCATTGATGCAATGAACCTAAGGACGGAGAGGATGAGAGTCAACATACGGCTGCCGTGGGATACTACTTTGTTAAAGGCCGAAAAAGAAGATCCCATCGCACGTGCCATACGACTCACTCGTGCGACCCAAATTAAAAATAAAAGATAAGTGCATTTTAAATGTGGCTTTTGGAGACGATCTGAGCTTACAAATGTTTGGAATACTGTTGGTGAAATCATGTCATAGTTAATGATTTAGCTCAAGATACGTTCTCGTGACAATGAAGAATTAATAGTCCCGTTCATCTTGGTTAAGTCTAAAGCCATTTTGTTTTTATGTGTTAAATGTTTTTTAACGTGAACGTCGGCTTTCTTATGTGGCATTTCGACTGACGTGCATAATTTTTATAATCTTGCAACAACCCTTCAAACCTTTCCTTTTATTCTTTTTCTTATGTTTTCCTCTTTATTTTCCTTTTCCCTCTCCAAGCCTTGTTAAGGGATGATGCCTCATGCGAGGACCACCCTCACTGGACTTGGACAAGGGACTCCTACACCTAGGCTGACGAGGGCCGCCCTCACTAGATTGAGCGAGGGTAGCCCTTCACTAGATCAGGAGTCACGAGCCCAAGCAAGAGCAAGTGACTACCTGTCGACCGTGTCACATAGGACGATTGGCATTCACGTCAACGAATTCCGATCAAATTGACTTAATGGACTCAATTGACAAAAAATGAAAAGGTATATGACTCAATAGGCAAAATTAATTATTAAATTGAAAAAAGTAGAATAGGTTTAGAATTTTTTGGACGATTTTTGCATTTATACATAGATATAAATCCTTCGCCAGATTCTTTTCTTTCTTTTCTTAGTTTTGTCTGTTTATTTAACTCTGTTTATTTTTTAGTTTCCCTCGCTTGCTAGTGGGAATATCTTGGCAAGCCCATGCCACAAGAAAAGGGAAGAAGGAAGTGTGAAGCAAATTTGGCCAATAATTTCTTCTGAAAATTCATGGGCATTCGTCGGACATTTCTGAGATAATTATCTGTTTTGTATTGTCCATGCTGCATGAAGACGGAAGGGGAATGTCCCATGCCTAATGGTAATGGCAGTAATCCCCAACTCTGCAATCCTTCGGTTGTGAATTTCAATGTGGCAAAGAAACGCATTATCTATCTGCACGGCCTAATTAATAGTTCAAATCACAAACATCGATAATTCATTGTAAACTTGACGGGTATTCGTAGAAAGGAAGTATTGTTGTACATCCTCGAGTAAGAAATGGTTGATTACAAATATGTATGAGCTATATTCTCTATAAGAATCTTAAATTCCTTGCTTACGTACCATCAGTGGATGAATTAAATATAAACGCGATGACAAGATGAGGTAATGCAAAAGTGTGTGTAAATGACAAAAACGAGTCAATGTGGAATGTCTCGCATTAGCACTTCCGTGTAATAACTCTACCACAAGTATCTTGTTATAGGAATAGCTCTCGGTACACTTGTCACGATTTTGACTGGCCAATAACCAATTTGGTTCCAAAGCAAGGAATAGTTAGTATATGTAGGATGAACTTAATATAGCTAGAATCATGCTTGTAACCCAACTTATTTTAAGAGGTTTCTTAAGGCTGCGTATGGTAACGTTTCTCTTTCCGGAACAACTTTTGGAACAGAAACACTTTTTTATGTTTCTGTTCCTGGCAACGATTTCTGATAACAGAAACGTGTTTGGTAACTACATAAAATTTCTGTTCTTAAAACAAAAAAGGAATAGAAACGCGTTTGGTAACTGCATAAAGTTTTTATTCTCGGAACAAAAAAAGAACAAAAACGTATTTGTTAACTGCAAAAAAATTATGTTCCTAATTTTTCTATTTAATTCTATTCCTAATTTTTTCAATATGGATGAGATCAACAATAAAAAAAAATGAAAAAGAAGACAAATTAGAATTGAGCAATGAGAACATGAATATGTCTTCCATAGATAGGAAAAATTACAATTACGAGTCATACATAAATGGTCCCAAGTGGATAAAAATATGATTACACAATTGAATGTAAATATTATTTGATAAACTGTAATTGAAAAGTGCATTTGAATACAACTTTGACGTAAATGTCGTTTGATAAAAAAAAAAATACCCTTCGTAAATGATTTGGTTTCTCAATTAATTTTTTATTTAGAATTTTTATTTTTTTAATTTTTTTAATTTATTTCTTAATTATTTTTTATATTTTAATTATTTATTTTTTCAAAAAAAATTATTCTTTATTTTTTAATTAATTAATTTAATTATTTTTATTTTATTATTTCGATTTTTCATTTTTATTATTTTATTTTATTTTTATTATTTATGAAAATTATTTTTACTTTAATAATTTTATTTTTAAATTAATTTCTTTGATTTTTTATTTTTTCTTTTTTATTTTTATTTATTTTGATTTTTAATCTTCTTTATTTTTTATTTTTATTATTTATATTTGTAATCTTTTTATTTTTCAAAAAAAATTATTTTTATTTAATTATTATTTTATCTTTAATTATTTTTATTTTTAATTACTTTCAAGAAAGTGTTCTCAATTGTTTCCAAAAAATATTCCAAATGTGTTTCTAAAAAATGTTCCGGAAGCACAGAAGCAAGTTTTTTTTATTTCTTATTTCTACTCTAAAAGTGTTTCTATTTAGGGTGAGCATGGGTCCAGAGTAGAACCAGAAACCGGAGAACCGAACCTGTGGTTCTGGTTCGGTTCCCGGTTCTGGTAAAACAGGGTCCGGTTCTTGATTCCGCATTATAGGAACCGTCGGTTCGGCTCCAGTTCTGGATTCCCGATTCTACCCTGGAACCAAACTGGAACTAGAACCGGATCCAGAACCGAACATATAACTAGTTTCTTACTTTCTGATTCTCTTTCTTCCTCCGAAGTCTCCAATGACAAACAAATTGGCCAAATTCCTCGATGTCGAGTCTTCCCTCACTAATGATCTCCCACACGACCATCCCTCCCCAGCCCTTCAATGACGACCCTTCCTTCGCTGTCAACTGCCTCGTCCTCGACACCCACACCTCAGACGGTATCCCAAATTCCTCTTGCTTGCTGAGTCGCTGACGCCCTCCTCCCCACCAAATCTGATTGTTCTAGCGATGGGTCTCTGAGCACAAGAAATTGATTTTTGGCAAGAGCGTCTTATCTGGGTCCACTGAGAGCAATGCGGGGAATCTTCCAACGATGTGTGAGATTTGAGTTGGAGTGAAACCTCGGTTCTTGAAGACACCAATGACTGCATCTGGTCCTATAGGGGTTTCGAATTTGACAAACTTGGAAGCGGATAGAGCCAATTCTAGAGACAACCCACAGGAGTCAACGAGGTAGGAGGCTGTGAATGATTTCGATTTCAAGGAGATCTAGGAAAACCTGAGCAGCAGGCAGAGTGAATCAGCTTGTAGAGGAGTCGAAGGACCCTAACATGAAGCAAGGCTTTGTGAGAGGAATGGAACCTAGGTCTCTTATGTGAAATTACTTGAAACTATTTGGCAGGTTCTCGGGTACCCTGAATCGGACCCTGGAACCTGTGACAGGATAGGTTCCAAGTTCCAAGATATGTAGGGTAGGTTCCAAGTTCTGAAAAATAAAGAACCTGCTTGTAGATTCTACGTTCCAAGTGGAACCTACCCGGAACCTGAAACCGCTCACCCCTATTTTTATTTGTTAAAAGTGTTCCCGGAATACTTTGGGAATATTTTTTTACCATACGCGATTCTGTTCCCAAAGTGTTCCAGAACACTTTGGGAACAGAAACACTTTTTCTAAAGCGTTACCATACGCAGCCTAAAATAACTATGAATGCACACGAAATACTGTAGGACCATCATACTTGCAACCATCAATGAACATATCATATTAACATGGATCAACACACAACTGTCCAAATACAGGAGACTGAAGTCTTAGATGAAAACACTATATATGGATGATATCAACGTCTAAACAAGCATTTTTTTTAATAGAGAATAACCAGCGTTATTACTCACTACTTTAAGAAAAAATCGTGAATGAAAGAGTGAATCCATTGAAAAACTAAAACTGCACATGTCGAATGAAATGGTTTGTTACTATCCGCTTCAATAACAAAAATTGGCATAAGTTCAAATGAATAATTAAAATAAAATAGATAAGACTTTTCTCTTCATCTTAGGTCAATAAATCGTCTTGATTAGAGGATCCCATGTACGGATGCTACCTGATCTAGTTGACCGTACCTAATTTAATTATTTGTTCTAGCGAAGAATATCCATGGAGCAATTCACAAACATTGAATATTGTAGTCTCTTTAGGATAGGCTTGAAAGGAGAAGGGAGGCTCGAATGCCAATAGGCGTCTAGTATTGAATTCACTAGATGTGATGGTACCCATTTTGACTCATCTAGTGCTAAAGTCACTGATGGGTAAGCATCAATCTATGAAATGGATTATGGAAGTGCTTTATCAGCCGTGATGCGTCACGGATGGAAGAGTTTGTATTATATCAATCCACCCTTTTGCGAATCTAGTTAAACCCTATATTGCAAGGTGAGCACAAGAGGGGAAAAAATTCAAAAATGAACTTCTCATTCAAGCAATTTAGGGCATGTTTGGTAATGATTTCGATTCTTTGATTTTGTTTCCAAAACATAAATAGATGATAAATCTATTTGGTATTATAAATGATTCTGACTCTCAATTCTCTAATTTGTTCTAGGGAATAGATTGTGTAGCAGAAACAAGAATAAAAAATTTAATTCTTTGTTTCAAATCATTTTGCTGAGAACAAGACCAATAGAGTGAGAAGACATAGGAAAGTCTCTCACTTATTCCCTCAAACCCAAAAAAAAGAACTAAGCCTCAAGGAGATGCTCGACTAACTACCTCCCATCACTTGTCCACTACTCAACTAGCCAGCTCCAACATCGCGTCTAACACCAACATCCGCCACCACTGCTGTCGCCAAAGGAAAAGAAAATAAAATAGAACATAAAATTAAGCATATATGTTAAAAAAAATTATTTTTCTTTTCACTAATGTATTGCATGAACGTATTTAGCAAATTATTTTCGTAACAAATTAAAGAAAATAAATATTAGAACATTTGGTTTATATATAGAGGTTTACATTATACTGTGTGTGAGCAAGCGTTAGATTTTTGTATTGTATGAAAATGAGTCAAACAAGATTAAAGGGTCATATAAGTCAAACCCATATTTGATAGACCACATGTTTGGCATCATATACCATTCATTCAATTTCAAACTTGCGTTTCTTGACTTTTGTAATTTTATTCTTTTTTAAATTTACTTTGTAACAATTTAGTTGATCGCAGCAAAAAATTAATGGTGCAAACTTCGTGGAGTAGTCACCATGAGCCCATTATGTTCAGCCATCTCTACATGATGATGCCTCTACATGAACAGAGTAACAATCATAGAGCAGTATTCTATCGGGTTATTCAAACTCTTTCATAAGCTAATTGCCCAAGGACAAATTCATGACAAAAATTTAAGTGAAAATCTGCATATTAAACTTACGTTCTTCACTAAGGATTCGTGCTATGTCTTCATGATCCAACGCACACATGAATAGAA